>AYEL01084439.1:0-49440 GCA_000484575.1 Olivierus martensii
GACCTTATCAGTAGGTCAACTTCAGCTGTAATGAATATACAGAACAGAGAGAAGCCAACCCCTACAAAAATAAACAACTCAAAAATGACTCTTATGACGTCATTTTTGAGTTGTTTATTTTTGTAGGGGTTGGCTTCTCTCTGTTCTGTATATTCATTACAGCTGAAGTTGACCTACTGATAAGGTCAAAAACGTTTCTGTTAATAAAGTATTTATCCTGTTTAGAGCTTTGTATTTTGTGTGCATCCTTTTAATAATTATTAACTTTACCTAATTGGGATTGCTGATAGTCTCAATACTAAATGATATCAGGGAGATGAAATTCCTCTTCATATATTATATGAATGTATATATATCATAATCTTAATTTAACTCTTTAAGAGTTAAATTAAGATTATGATCTTCTAGGATTGCATTTTCCTGCATCAGAAAATCTTTTTACGGTCTCATTGAAGAAATGTCTTTAGTAGGTGAAACGGGACTTATTATGGGATGATTCTGTTAGGAGTGTACAATATTCACTAGTTTGTCACGATGCTAGGGCTGTTTAAAGCTTTTACTTTTTTACAATCATCATCATTATAATTATTCTCCAAAAATAATCCAAATAAGTAGGTAATTAAACCATTTTATTAAGAAAAATAAAGCAAAGCAAGTTAATGATGATTAATTTGGTTCACTCCACAAATAAATCAGTTCAATAGCAATTTTGTTAGTTCAGATAAATAAACTTGAAGAATAAATAATTAATTTAATATCTCCAGTTCTCTTGCAAAAGAAATAGTCAAATTGATTTTAAATTTCACAGATAAAGAATCTATACTTTACACACTTAAGTAACATTTAGAAACTTCTGTCTCAGTATTAGGATTGAATTGCACCCTTTCAAAAATTTCATATGCTGATTCATTTATATAATATGACATGCAATAATTCCTCTTTCTGTAAGGCTCGCAGACCCGAGAACGGTGTTGACAGGCGTTGGCCTAAAGAGCGGAGAGACGCGCGTAAGGACGGGTAATGAGAGTCGGCAGATAGAACATAGACGATGTTTAATAAAAAAAACTTCCTTTATTAGAGAGAGAGAGATCTTTAACATTTTTCTCTTAACAAAGAGAAGTACCTGAACAAATTCCAGAATAGATGATGATGATCACGACGAAGTTGTACACTGTCACAAACAGTCTTTAGTCCAATTATTAAAGTCTTTAGTCCTTAACACCTGTTGATGAACTGAAGTTATTAATATTCAAGAAATCGAGGAAGATCGTCGCTGCTGTATCGTCCTTCTTGCAATTCGAGAGAGGAGATCGGTGCAGATTTTGAAGACGCTTCCGGTCGGAGACAGTTGTACCTTGTCGGGTATTCCGAGATGTTCGTCACGTACAGAAGAAAAATGGTGGCTTGGACGGGAACAAGATATATTTCACAAGTAAATAAAAGATTATAGGAAATAGATAACTTTAGAAACTAACGGACAATAGTCAGCCAGACCAAAATTACGGGAGACGGTTAGGACAAGAGTAGTAGAGAACCAAGCGTAGCAGTAGACCAGGCGCCGATCGAGTGCGGCGCGGGCTCTTAAAATAACCGTGACTTTTCTGACCCTTATTCCCGGGCTGAGAACGAAGTTGATTATTTCTCGAACATTCGTCGAAACAGGTGTCCTATTCGCAACTATCTGGCAGGCATTTGGTAAACATTATTCTTCGATTTATTATTATGATGGACAAAGTTCACGAGCTCCAACTGTCGTCGTATTTCTTTTCGTTTGTTTTAATGAAACGTCTCCTCTTTCCTTGGAATTTTCCCGACTCCGTCTCCGTTCGGGGGGGCAATTCGTGACCCTTACAATTTTGTTAGAAACTTGCTCATATGAATATAACTTATTCATTCCACCTTTGTTTTTACCTATATAAAGTATTGGCAGGCATAATATGTACATTTTCTAAATTTTAAAGAATAAACAGCATTTTCAATTATAAACAACTAACGTACAGGGGATAAGCCATTTTGCAAATTAATAATGAACAAGCCAAACTTCCCCTGGCGGATAAAGTTTTAAGTTATATTTTAGAATAATAATTATTTTTGAATTACAGCTACGGTGCCACCATCTATTGAATTAATGATTAAAGAATTTTATAATTACGTACTAGGGTGGCGCCATCTAGTAATTAATGATTAAACTATAATTTTATAAATTTATTTTTCCGAAATAAAATTTTCGCTCCACACCGGAATCGAACTGGGATCTTTGGGTTAACGCCCCACGCTCCACACCGGAATCGAACCGGGATCTTTGGGTTAACGCCCCAACGTCTTAACCAGTTAGACCACGGTGACATGGCGGAAATTCCATTTCGGGAAGCTTAAGTATTCATTACTATGGGACCCTACCGGACTAGGCCATAACTAGCGTTATAATTGAGTAACGTTATAATTGAGTATTATCTGACTTGAGCCAAGTCTGTCTGCCCAGGTTTGCCAAGAGGGCCCATGGCTACATAGATAGCCTGCCTGGGAGCGCCTAGTTATGGCCTAGTCCGGTAAGGTTCCATAGTAATGAATACTTAAGCTTCCGGAAATGGAATTTCCGCCATGTCACCATGGTCTAACTGGTTAAGACGTTGGGGCGTTAACCCAAAGATCCCGGTTCGATTCCGGTGCGGTGCGAAAATTTTATTTCGGGAAAATAAATTTATAAAATTATAGTTTAATCATTAATTACTAGATGGCGCCACCCTAGTACGTAATTATAAAATTATTTAATCATTAATTCAATAGATGGTGGCACCGTAGCTGTAATTCAAAAATAATTATTATTCTAAAATATAACTTAAAACTTTATCCGCCAGGGGAAGTTTGGCTTGTTCATTATTAATAAACAGCATTTATTCAGCATCATTATACTGTACTATTTTAAAAAAAAAGTTAATAAATATTTTGAGTTTTGATAGTTGGGGATTTCCCATAACTGCAATGTTATAAATAGAAGTTAAGTTCTTACATAAAGATAGTAATAGAGAGCATGAAAAGCATGAAAAGACAGTAATAGATGAGCATGAAGCATGTGTCAGAGTTATGATAAATTTTAATTATGGCCAAAATCTTTAAATGCATCTCCATCATAAGTTGGAATCCTCTGTATATCTAACAGAATTCAATATTTCAAGAAATGTAAAATAAAACATAAGGGTTACCTCAATACTTTATTTTAATTTATTATTATTAAAAAGTTTCTGAATAAATGCTTGATTAGAGAAAAAGTTAACAAAAGACTAAAAATTCCACAATTCTGTAATATTCTGCTAAAAATATTAAGCATGTATAACCACAACACACTTTCTACTAGATCATCTGGAAATTTTAATACATTATAAAATATAATTTTAGAATGTGATTGATATTAATAAAAACATTTTTGTTATTATTTTAAACAATTTATTAAAAAATATTGATGATCTATAGGGCCCAAAGTAATGTTGTTATGTGACATTTTATCTAAGGAAAAAAATATCTCCAAAATCTGTAATCAAGTTTTACAAATATAAGCAGTCCTTGACTTATGACAGTATTCTATTTGAACCCACCATAGTAAGCAGAGTGATCAAAAATCAGAAATGCCAAAAATTTATGAATTGCTATTACCAATATTTATTACACTTCACTTTATCTAAATAATCTTAAACACAAAATACAAGAACCAAATATAAAAGGATGCTTTTTACAAATTAAATTATTGGTCAGAAACTCAAATCCTTTGTCAACTACATTAACTAATCACAGCATTCATTAATGACAGCACCATTGTAGTGATCATAAGTGAAAGCAGTTGTAAGTCAAGGACTACCTGCATACAAATTTGTAATTAATATATGAAATATTCTATAGTTAGCAGATGAAATGATTATCAATTTTCTTCCATGTTTGAACATCAGATTTAAAATACTACCAACTATAATTATGCTGGCTGACTTTTGAGTCTCAGTCAGATCTAACAAAACTTCATGTTCTGGTTTAATTTTGTTTAGTTTACATTTAGCTTTTATTTTTAATGTTTTTATGTTAAAATTTATTTTAGAAAATATTCATATTATTGTTTAAATGCATATAAATAATAAAAATGCACACAGAAAAAAAACAAAGCTCTAAACAGGATTGTTTTTCGTGTGCATTTTTGTGAGTGTAACAGGATGGCTTCAAAATTCTTAATATAAATAATAATTTGAAAAATATTTATAGGTTAACAAATATTATTATAATATTTGTTAACCTATTTATAAAGAAATGATTTGAAATAATTTTAAAGTTTCAATTGAAGCAAATCTTTCTCTGAATTAAAATAATAAAGAAGTGATATTATATTAAATATATCTATTTGCAAGCTGATTAATATATGAAATGAAAAATATAAATATAGGTCAGTGTTTTTTTTTAATATTGTGATTTTGCAGTTTAATATGTATTCATCAATTGATTTTACATTACTCTACAGTAAAATTACAAACAACTGATAAAAATAAGTGAATACAACTGATAACTTTTAAAATGTTAATATTTGATATCAATTTTAATTACCATCATAATCAGTATTTTTAATGTCAAACTATAACTATAAGCAACATACTTTAATCAAACTATAGAGAATATTTTATTGTTAACAATAAAATATTCTAATTATAAGACAAACAGCTCTACTAACAAGTATACTTGCTAGTAGAGCTGTTTGTCTTATAATTGGTTTAAAGCAAGTAGTTTCCTGTAATAATAAAATATTCTCCTGAGATAATCCAAAAATTTGGATAATTTCATATATTTTAGGCAAAAATACAAGACATATTTTTTGCAGACTGCAGCAGAATCAACAAAAATTCCCAACTATACACATGACACTGCAAACCACTCAGCATGAACACACATATATCTAAATGAATTGACTGTCACTCAACAAATACTCCCAGCTATATACATAATTCTGCAAACTACTCAGTATACACATACTGAAACCTGTTTTCATTTAATTTAAATTAGTATTCTGCTATGCAATGTGACATTTTTGTTTAACCTGCAATATAGTATATTTAACAGATAGAAGTTATAGTTTTTAACAGATAGAATAGAAGAATAGTATATTTGTCTTCCTTTGTTCTTTGTTTCTTTGTTCTTTATATTTGTATTCTTCTATTCTATCTGTTAAAAAAAAAAATATATATTTTTCTGCAAAATCTGGGTTACCTCAGCTAAAAAATTTATGTAAATCAATTTGTATAGATATTTCTATTCAAAAATAGTACCATCTGAACATTCTGTCTAGTAGTAAAAGTAGTAAAAATAGGGAGGGGCCTTTTTCAGCCCAAGCACCGCGACCAGCAGTGGTCTATTGTGCACCACATTCTGTCTAAATAATGGGGGAAAGATATGTGAGCAATTACAGGCTCTCCTCTAGTTACAAACATTCATACTTATGAACATGAAATTTCATTTTCAAATTTTATGCAATTTCAAAAACTCTTTAATGATTTTAAGTAATATGATAGCAAATTTTTCTAGCAACCAATGTAATGTAAAATTACAGATAGTTAACATATTATGGTATTATTTCAGAATGGCAACAATTACACCCAAAATTTCCTTGCTTTATATTCAGAACTTTTCAGAATATAGAAAATAGATTAGCACATTAAGCAGTATCATTAACACACAAAAATATATCTTTATGTATTAATGATACTGCTTAATGTGCTAATATATTTACTATATTTTGATTAATAGCCATAAAAGCAGTTAAAAAACAAACTTCTATGTCAGAACTTTTTGTTAAAATTTGTGAAATAAAAAACTTCTAATCCAATTGTGAAATGTATTACAATATATAGTATATAAATTAATTATTTATAAGTATCTGAGTTATGAACAACTGAACTGAAGAACAAAATTTATGCATGACCTATGTTTCATATCTAAAGGAACAGTTATATTATCACTTGTAAAACACCTTTAAAAACAGTATTGTTTAAACATTGTTAGTTTAAATAATGGGACAATAATATGTATGTGGCAATAAAAAATTGCTTGAATGTTACTATACACTAAATCTTGCCCTAGTTTATTAGCAACATTCAAGCAGTTTTTATTGCAATTGAACTGCATTATGTATACAATTGAATAATAAAGAATATAATACAGTTGAATGAAAGAGTAAAGTATGATAAGTATGTTAAGAAATATATTATAGTATGAACAACAATAAAAATAATTAAAAATATGATGTAATTTCATACATAAATTACCGTATATACTCATGTATAAACCGAGGTTTTTTCTCAAAAAAAAAAAGTAAAAAATTTCTGAAGTGGGGGGTCGGCTTATACATGGATCAAAAAAAATCAACTTTCTTTTTGGCTGGAGAAATTGAAATAATAAGCAAAACCATAACTTATTGAATGTATCTCCCGAAGACCAGAAAGGAAATTTTGTAATAATTCATTTAATATGATACCAGATAAAATTTTATCTTACCTCGATGCGATCAAGCGTGCATGTCATGCTGCCGACTCCAACCTGCATCTATATACCATAATCAGATAGGTGATGCTGTGCTGCCTGATACAAGTGACATGAAAACTCTACAATCAATTAAGAATCTTATCTAGGATTCATATTTGAATAAAAATATATATTTATTTTTCATTATTATTAATTAAGAATGTGAGCACATTGCGCCACCGACTCCAACCTGCATCTATATAACGTAATCAGATAGGCGACGCTGCGCTGTCTGATATGACACGATGCAAAAACTCGATTATCAATCAAGAATCTTACCTAGGATTCATATTTGAATGAAAATATATATTTATTTTTCATTATTATTAATTAAGAATGTTTTAAGATTCATATTTGAGTGAAAAAAATATATTTATTTTTCATTATTATTAATTAAGAATGTTTTAATCCATTCACTAGTAACCGATAGATATTTATTATATTTAACTCATCGACGATTTAATTAGATTAAAAAGTAACTAAAATAATGTTTAAAATAACGAAAAAATAATAATTATTTAAAATCTGTACTGAAAAATAACTTTAGTCTATCAAAAAAGTTCATCGTAAGTAAAATCAAAACTTCAAAATCGCATGTTTAACGTCTACAAATCACGTTGCACACATCATCTTAACAATATATGACATCATGGTTAGGGTTCACTCAATTTAAAATATGATCAAAGATTTGAATATGAACTCAACTATAGGGAAAACAAAACTTTGAACAGTCTCTTGGGAGCCATGTGAATTGTAGACGTATTCTAATGGAATTTTTACTGTTATACTTTAATATGAAAATTTTTTTAGAAAAAAAAGTTATTCAATAACAACAATAAAAAGAAAATATTTTTATGTAAATATTATCAAAATTTATTTACTATTCGTTAACCTCATATTTTCTGAAGCTATGTCATCCTATAACAATAATGTCATACACCGACCTCAATCTCGCTTCGGAGTAAAATTTTACCTTACCTGCTGTGATCAAGCGCGTCACACCACCGAATCCAACCTGCATTTATATAAGTGCATCAAATAGGCAATGATGCGCTGCCTGATATGCTGCAACAGAGAAATTCTCGACAATAATCCAAGAATCTTATGTAGGCATGCTGCATTGAATCACTTTAGCTGGATTATTGTCAAGAATTTCTGCGTCGTGGCACATCAGGCATCGCGGCTTCACCTATCTGATGCCCTTATACAAAGGCAGGTTGGAACTGGCAATTGATTGCTTCGGGTAACAGTAAAATTTTACCTTTTAAATTGATAAATTGGTGTCTATATTATATAATTTATTTTATATATATATAAAGCTTCAATAAAATATTTATTTTGGCAAATGGCATTAATATATCGGTAACTGAAAATTCAAAGATGAGGTAATTTATCGTTTTCAAATTTTTATCAAATTTTAAGTGCTAAAGTCTGGGGGTTGGCTTATACACGGATCAGCTTATATTCGAGTATATACAGTAATATTTTACCAGACTGATGTTAAAACAAGTTTAACAGTTTAACTGTATTGTTTCTGAAGATGTTATTTGTCACAATTATTGCATATTTTTTTCTACTTTTCATTAACAATATTTTATTGTGAACAAAAGACTAAAATTTAAAATGTGAAACACTTGTTAATATTTTAAATAAACTCTGCTATATAATTCAGGTTTTATAATATTTTTATTTAGATTTGCAAAAGCAAATTGAAATAATTTTCCCTTGTCTTTAGTTCCATCCATCAAAAATGGGAAAAAACGGAAAAATTACATAAGTGAATTGGTAAAGTGATGGCTTGTTAGAATCAAATCCTTGCAATACTTATTTTTATTAATTGTAATCAAAATAGAATATGAAATGCAGGTAGACCTTGATTAGTGCGAGTTCGAATAATACGATTTCAATTAGTGCGACTTATAAAATTGATACCGTTTTTCAGTTAGAATTTCGATTAGTGCGACTTATAAAATTGATACCATTTTTCAGTTAGTGGGAGCAAATATTCAATTAATGCGAGTTGTAAGCGTACACTAGTCTTACTAACAAAGCTCCGTCTCCTTTTATGATGTCAATTAACCATTCTTACTAACAAAGCTCTGCCTCCTTTTATGATGTCAATTAACAAATTATGTTAATTTTTGATTAGTAACGGACGAGGAGCAGTCCTAGAACAGTCACTTGGCTTTGAAGGGGTGAAACATCAGAAAGATGAGCTTTTGGCCGTTAACTGTTTAACAGAAGCATCAGAAAGATGGGCTTTTTGCCGTTAACTGTTTAACATTACTACTATTATTTAGCTTTGCTATTGTATGCATACAGTACAGTACAGAATTTTCTCTTTTAAAAAGTATCGAAATGGATAAAAGGAAGAACTACGCTTAACGTCTAGAAATCACGTTGCACACATCATCCTAACGGTATCTGTGTGTTCCTAAATTCATTGGTGACTTCAAACCAATGAAAGAAATTAGTTCTTAAATCCATGAGTGCAATTCATCGATAGTGTTCCAAAATCTGACTTCTGCTCATCGATGTCGCATCAATCTCACCAACTAGAAATGCTGGTGCTGAGTGATGAGTGAATATGGCAGCTCACTTAAACAGACTGAGTTTGTTACTTAGAAATTTTTCGATTGAAATAGATGTTGAAGAGGAAACATATAAGTTTATGACAGGTTATTCGTATTTAAGAAATGATTAATAGATTAAAAATAGGTTAAATATCTTCATTGTTAGTCATTTTCATGTAAATATTCCTGTATACATGTAAAGTTGATATACAGATATATAAATATAGGATAATATTTCCAAGATTTAATTTAGAAGTTTATAAAAGTAATATGAATGTAACTTTCTTTTCTTTTTTATTTAGATAACAATTATAGAAATGCATATATGGATATATTAGAAAAAATAAACATATAGAAATAGTAGTTCATTATGATTATCAAAAATATCTGCAGATATCTCATGAAATAAAACAAAATTTTGAAAGCAATTGATATGCCAATCCATTAGAATTTAAATATAAATATTAATATAATATTATGAGCTGGTTAATTAACTCTTATTTTTATTAAATAAAAGCAAACAATAAGCCAAATAAGTAAGATAAATTGTTTATTCAAAAATGTTTTCGGCTATCCATGTAGCCTGCCTCAGTTGTAATACAGACCAGAGAAGCTTCTCTCCCCCCTTCTCATCGGGCCAAATTGGGGAACCAATCAATGACCAGTTCCTAACATCAACAAAACTGCAGGTGGAAGTTATTCTTCCAAACACATTAATAAGAAAACCTGACAAACCATTTCCAAAAACATTATTATTACAGTTATTATTATTGTCAAACCCCGAAATTTAGGTATGGATAACAAAATAATAAAATACTAACTATAATGACTATAGGCCGGCAACATATTATTAGATTTGTATGAATATTTACCCAATTAAAAATTTAAACTTTCTGCAAATTTTAATATTGTTAATATTGTGCGGTAATGTATTATATTTTTACAGTTTATGTGAATTATGTCCAGCAATACGTTATTAGATTCTTGTGGATAATAATTGGCCTTTTTAGTTTTTAATTAATTTTTAATCTTTTCTAGTTAAAGAATTTTTATATATTTTAATTTTATTATTATTACTAGATTTTACTGTATTAGTATTATTTTGTATTTACCCCCTTTGAGATTTGTTAATGTTGGATGTATGATTAATTAGATTTTAGTATTGCATATTTTTAGTTAATACTGATTTTTATTCAGTTATAATATTTATCGATAAATTTGATTATCTGTGCAATATTTATGAAAAGATTGTTTATTGTAGTACTTGACTTGAAATGTTATTCTGTAAGAATAGATTGATAGCTACAATGATCTAACATGTTTGTTTTTGTTAAAGGGCTTATAAGTGGGTCGGGTGTAAACCATATGTTTTCTCTACCATGGATGTTTTTCGAGTAGTCTGGGGTTATGTAACTCTGTTTTTAAGATAGTCATTATAGTTAGTATTTTATTATTTTGTTATCTATACTAAAATTTCGGAGTTTGATGATAATAATAACTGTAATAATAATTAAGAGTAAACAAAAAACTAGCACTGTCTGCAGTAAAATAAAACATTTATTTGATAAAATTCCCCAACGCTTTTGGTCTACAACCCACATCAGGCGGAGTACCAATAAACAACGGAATCGAAGGAATGCTGGTTGCTATGGCAACCTTTAATTCTTATAATAGATTCGTTTAAAGAAACATTCGAATTAGTACAATTTAAAATAGGGCTACATATTAACATTAACGTAAATAAAGAGACATAATTTATGTTAATGTTAATATGTAGCCCTATTTTAAATTGTACTAATTCGAATGTTTCTTTAAACAAATCTATTATAAGAATTAAAGGTTGCCATAGCAACCAGCATTCCTTCGATTTTGTTGTTTATTAGAACCAGCGTTGCAGAGTCGGATAGTAAATGATCTGACTTCAACTCCGACTCCACCTTTTAAAAAAAAAATCCGACTCTGTCTCCCAACTCCACTTTTCAAAAAATTCGACTCCGACTCCACTTTTAAAAAAAATCCAACTCCGACTCCCGACTCCACCTTTTAAAAAAATCCGACTCCCAAAAATCTGTAAGATCTGACTCCAACTCCTGCATAGTTAACTTTAATATTTTATTATTACAGGTAAGTCTTCTGGCTACTTTATATTAATTTTATAGCACTTTGGCCCTACTTTTTACAATTTTTAGAGATATTATCCAAAATTTGGGCTGTGTATAGACTGTTACAATTTACAATATCAATAACTGAGATAACAATTAGCAACTTTAATACACTGAAAAGAGATGCATGTCCTTTAAAATTTTACATGATTTATTTTATTGCTATTGAAATTTGAATAATAATAAAGTTTTTCTCCTTGGAAGCATTTAGTTATGCCAAAATTACTTTAAATATAATTTCTAAATAACTGTTCCAAGTTCTAACTAGTATAAACGGCTGTTAAAATAAAATTAACACTGGATTAAAAAATAAAAGATTCTTTTTAGAGTTTTAAATTTTAATTACATACCAAATAGGCAAATACCAAAATTAATTAAGGATTACTTCTTAATAAACAAAACAGCCTCAGCAAGTTCAGCTTTCTGTTCTCTGATCAGCTCTGATCAAACGGAAGTGAAGAAAATTGTCAGGATTTCAACACCTGGACTTCCCCGGTGGGAGGCTGCCGGGAGCAAACAATAAACAGCGGCAGTCAACAAGGTAGTAAATTGGCCAATTTAGGGAAGGGTTATCTCCCTAAGTGGGTCCAGTAATGGATGATAATCCTCGGTCTCTTTGTCCCCTGATCTTTAATAATTTTATTGGTAAAGCTGGAGAGAGAGGGACGAGGTGTAATAAAAGAGCGGGATCGTGGGGAAAAGAAAGGAAGAGAGAAAAAGAAGTCAGTTAGACCGGGAGAGGCAGTTGGACAAGGGTGAGTTGGAGGTGAGCATCGGAGATAGAACAGACGTAGAGAGAGAGAGAGAGAGAGAGAGAGAGAGAGAGAGAGAGAGAGAGAGAGATCGCATGGAAGCAGTTGGAGCGGGTCAGATAGACGGGCTCTGGGTTAAAGTTCGGCGGGGTCAACATTAGTGGTTGCCGTCAAGGTTCTCTGGGGAGATAGGACTCAGAGAGGATACAGAAGTGGGCCAGACAGTGGCGGACTTCTGGGGCATTTCCGTGTGGATCGAGAAGAATTCTTTCTCCTGTGTGCTCACGCTCCTACTCTCCCGTGGAAAACTGTTTCGTCTGTTTTGTGTATCTAGTACACATTTGTATAGTGTTTTTGATTTGTATATAACTGTAAATATTCATTCCAAAAAACAGCACTACACGCAGTATAGTTACAACTTTTCCTTTATTAAATTCTGCACTAACATTTTCAGTGCTTCCGCACCCTCTTCAGACGCAACACTCACTGCAGAGGTGTCGGTTAACGATAGATTGACGTGGGAACCGGCCCCGGCGTGGAGGTATGTCGTGAGTAGAAAAAAGGAGTCGTAGTATGTAGAAGGCTTTGGATGAGAAGTGCATTTTATAAGGTGTTGTAGAGGACGTAAGGATGTTTATTGGGAAGAGTTTAAAGGACTCTGGGACTGTGTAAGTGCGGTTGTATATAACTATTTTGTAAATTTGTATATGGTTACTTTGTACATGGTTTGGTATGTATATAGTTTTTAAGGCTGGGGGTATGGGGGAAGGTGTTTTTTGTTTATGTTTGAATTTGGTTTCATGCGATGGGTTAAAGGTGGGGGTTATTGGTGAAGTTGATTTAATGTAGCGGGGATTGGAAACGTAATGTAAACAAAGCCCGTTCTAAGAAAAGTAAAAGGGGTTTGCTATGGCAACGGTGTTTTAGATCCCGTGTGTTGTAACAGTTGTAGTGAGAGTTGTGCCTGAAGAGGGTGCGGAAGCACCGAAAACGTTAGTGCAGAGTTTAATAAAGGAAAAGTTGTAACTATACTGCGTGTAGTGCTGTTTTTTGGAATTATTATATTCAGATAGGGTTAAGCAGTTGGTGTAAATAAGCGTTGCTGTTTTTTGGAATTATTATATTCAGATAGGGTTAAGCAGTTGGTGAAAATAAGCGTTGATCTGTAAATATTCATTTGTATTGTGAATAAACTTGTAAATACATGAAGATCGTTGTGTGTCTGTAGAAGAGCGAACTCAATAACGAACTAATTAAAGGACGAAAATAAAACTCGGACGGGAGGACGAACTTTACTAAAATAGTCTCTCTACGCTGACCTGTGTTGGAGGCAGAGCTGTATCAAGAAGCATAGCATCTTTTACAATTTCAGGATATTTAGAATTGGCCTTTCTAACATTTAATTTAGATTTTCTTTCAAAACGTTCAACTTCTATTAAAGTTTAATTGAAAACTTGGAGCACGTCCTGCGTACGTGTGTCCGCAGTGCAATAGGCCATCTTCACAGCGCAGGAATAACCCTTAAAGAATCCTCTGTCTAAGAATATGCCCATCCAAGAGCTGATTAAGCCACTGACAGGTGAACTCATTTATACAACTATAAATGAGTGCACCATTGTCTAAGGTATACCCTTTAAGTAGTGGCAAGGTCTCCCCAGAAGGAATTTCATCTACGCCACTCAGGATCTTATCTAAAATAAGATCTACATCAGCAGTCACCATCTTGGAGTCCGGAAAACCCTCCTTGATGATGGCTAACCGAAAAGAAGCTACAGCTTCCGTATAAGTTCCAGGTCGTGAGGCCTGGGATCGCTTAGAAGGTCTCACTTCCTCAGAAGAGGGGGTGGACAGTTGAGATCTGTTCGTCTTGCTAGCACCAGGGGTGTCAGCAGGAGAACCAGACAAAGAAACTATTTGGGAAGTACCTAGCGGTAGCTGAGAGCCACCCGCATCAGCAGCTTCCCTCCTAGCCCTCCTCCGCTTTCGTCTAGCCGCACCAGACAAACGCGTCTTCCGCGGACTAGATACGCTCCCGGAGGCAGGAGTATCGCGAAGTTCCTGCTCCGTCGCCCCACCAACCAGAGGAACATTAGTGACCCCGGCACCCTCAGATGAGGTACCAGTGCCACCCTCCCCAAGATGAGGCGAAGGAGCAGACTCCCCAATAAAGGTGGTAGAAATTAAATTTTGAGAATCCATCCCAAAAGTAAAACTGGGGGAAACACGAAAAGTCACCGCCCGGTTATCCCCCAATACGGGCGTAAGGCTAATTACGACAGGGTTTCGCCTGGTGCCCTGAAGGGATCGTTAACGACACTACATTTTTAACTACCCCAGTGCCACTCAACTCTCAGCACGATACCATACACTTTAATTTGGGTAGGGCTCTCTCTTAGTCTGGCCCCTTACCTTCGACCTTTCCGGCATGGGAGACCCTACCAGTAGCAAAGTTACCACCAGTATAGCCCTCAGGATCATTGGAACACGCAAGCTCCCTCACCACGACAAGGTGGAGACGCCATTGAGGGAGTCTGAGATCCCTATGAAAGACACCTTACCTGGCCCTGACGCCAACGATTTGTATAAGGCCATCGAGGACGAGATCAAATTGATTAACAAAAACGACATCTGGGTTTTGGTAGATCGTCCCGGAAGCAACAATGTTATTGGCAGTCGTATAACACACAGAAACAGCTGGAAGTATCACATATTTCCACCGAAAATCAAGCGGGTTGGAACGTCCTCCCGAAAATTGAATGTTCGATAACCATTGACCCTTAACATCACCGATTTTGTCACCATCCACCTGCAGCTGTTAGATACAGTTCTCCCTCCAACTTGTTTGTTTTTATAAGTAACCCCTACTCCCACACATGGTCGGGTTGTCCCATCTGGAATGCACAGTCAAGCTGTGTGTGATGTACTGTCGAGTCGTCTGGTTGTAACCATCTATATTATATTAGTTCTTGTATTTTAGTAAGTGTTCTTGTTCGTTCAGTTCCGTATTTGATTCCGATATGCGAATCTTCAATCCACAACATCCTCAACAATATGTACAGTATATGTGCTGTACATAGGGTTGTCAACCATCCTTTATTTCAAAAGACAATACTTTATTTGCAGTTCAAAGTCCTTGTCCTTTTCTAAATAGGAAAAGGATATCAAATGTCCTTTATTTTACTTATCTACAATAAAATAAGTATAAAAAAAGCACTATTGTAATAACAAACCATAGAACAATACATGGAAAACAATGCATAAGTATTAAAAAATGTTAATTATCAATTGATGAATTTTTAATCATATATTTTACGATGTTTCTTGCAGAGAAAAGTTGCGCACTAATTGCGTAAAAAATTGTTGGACAATTAAGTACAAGTTATAGTATTATATAAAAAAGTAAATTAGCAACGTTTTAAATTTTATCTCGAATAGTATTCAATCAACGTTTATGTGTGTTCTGTCGAGATTTGAAAGTTCCAAAAGGAATCAAACCTGATGATGGCATAAAGCGCCGAAAATGTTCATTCAAAAACTGAATTGAAGTTTTTTCTATACACCTAATTCTGTTTTTACAAGATAGATATGTTCTCGAAGAATACGTGTAAAAAAATTCGTGTAAAAAATATATTGCATCTATGGAAAAATAGAAAATTGGTTCCAGTCCTAAGAAATCAGCAAAAATAATACAATAAACCCGAGTTTTCATGTTAGGATCTTAAACAGTTTATTTCATAAAGATTGCACATGTATCATACTAAGTAAATTATCATTTGAAAAGGAAAAAAAATCGAATTTTAATATCCAAAGAGATTGCTTTCCTTTTCGCTTTTGTTATAGGGGAATTATGTGACATTATATAAGGGCTACTGAAAAATATTTCAGTTATAATTAACCCCTTACCTTACAATTTAAGTAACTGGTACAAGTAACTTTACTTTGCAAGATCTCTCAGAAAGTATGTCTGCAGATCTGAATGCGGTAAAGGAATTGATTGTACTAAGTTGCTTTTAGCCTGATCAGCCGTAAAATGTCTCTGAGACGTTTTGGTTACAATTGGCCTGGCCGACTTACGTCGTCTCTGAGACGATATTGTAGGTTGAGGGGTTAATAAAACAAAGGTAAAACTATAACTTATCATTTATTGACTTTTACGCAAAATTAATTCCTTGTATCCAATGTCACAATTGTAAAATAAAAGTAAAGCAAAATTTTCTTCTTAGAATTTGGGTCGATCATGTTAAATCAAAAACGTGTAAAAGAAGTTCGTGTAAAAACAGAATTGGATGTACTACTGTAAGTGCTTTGAATTTTATTTATATTTTAAAGTTTGAATTAAGGTAATTAGCAGTAATTGAAAGTAAACAAAGCAAAATAATTATAATACGTATATAAAAAATCATTCTAATTTGCAAATAGAATATTATAGATTTAACCTAAATATCTGTTTCATGCTTTAAAATTACGTGAATAAGGTTTTAAAATATCCACTTAATTTTATTTTCATTTCACATTCACAGATGATATTGCCATCTGTGAGTATAAAGTTCAATTTAGTTACCATGGTCAAACATTGAATGATCTCATCTAGAACTTTCTTTTAACACATTTATTTATATATTTAAATTGAATTGTTTATTAAATGAAATTGTTTTGTTCCTACAATGTTAAATTTGTTTATTTTGTCAAATACTTTGTATTTTCTAAAAATAAAAACAAAAAGATAAATGTTAAAATATATTTTGTTTTTTATTTATACTTAAATGTGTATGTTATCTTTAAAATGAAAATTATAGATTTTGGGCTGGGGTATCCTTTATTAGAGTTTTATGGAGTTGGCAATCCTAAAGGCCAGTTCATAGTTCGTTGGAACTGAAAAGCAAAAGGAAAGGAACATGTTCTGTTCCTTTTCTTTTGGACATCTAGACGTTCATAGTTGAACAGAATGAAGAATGCTCATGCTCTTTGTCAACTCTTGTTTCAGATATGGTGGCTATCACCTATTGACAGAAGCGAAGTTCAACCACATATATGGTAAAAATTTAACAAAGAAAAAGATAAATTATATTTGTTTAATAAACTCGGAGAGAAAAATGTTTGGAGAATATTTTAAACTAATACAGAAGGAATAGTGATCCCAAAATTCTTTTTCGATATTTCAGGTTTATTAAGTTTTATTATAAGAAATTGTAATATAATTTAAAATACCGGTAATCTTGGCCGAAATAATAATAATTATTATAATTAAGGATGTCATATTGAATTCGCGAACATATGCATTGACTTATGGGATACCAACAAAGGAAAAGTATAAGCACTGTTAACTTTTCCATTTGAGATAGAAAAAACAGAACTATGTCAAAAGGAATGTGCTAAATAGCACGCAGAAGACAATTTTGGCGTTCCTTTCTTTTTCCTTTTCCATTCTGACGAACTATGAATCGGACTTTACTGTACATATATTTACTTTGATATAAATTTGAAATGTACAATACTATTTTATAGATGGCAATACAATCTTTCTGTTCTCTTTGTTCATATCTAAATATGTCTGTATGGCAGCTTACATCTGCTATATCCCATTAGTGAAACAATATTTTTTTTTACTCTGGAACCTTAGACATATATGCAAATGGATTTTGTCTGGAAAGCTGTGCATATCTGTGCTATTTATATTTAAAATAAATATGTAAAAAAATTATTGTTATATAAAATTGATTAAAAATATTATTTTTAAGAGGTTGATATCTCATCACTCTATCATTCTTAGTGCATTATTGAATAGAACTGTATCAGAATAGTATTTTCATTGTCTCTCATTCTCTGTTTTTATTATTACAACATTACAGAATTATGACTGCCAACAAGAAAACATGAATTGGAAATAAAAATAAAATAGATATTACTATAAAAATACAGACTATTCATTAACCATATTTGTAAAAATAATCTTCAGTTTATAAATTCATGTAATATTAAAAATCAAAAAGTGAGTATTGAATTTTGTTGTTTTAAATTTTCAAATACTATACATGCAAAAATTCTTTCTTAATTAAAAAATTTAAATTTATTTAGATTAATTTGTGAAAATATGTGATGGAAAAAGCTATATTATAAGTTAAAGACTAACAGATTTTTGATTCCTTGATTGTGTTTTATGATTATAAAAAAATTTATTATATTTCTGGGCAAATTAAATCAAATTTTTTTCTAAATGGTTTCTGTAATGACCTGAATTCTACAAATTATTCTTATTTCAATAGGTAATTAACTTTTACTAATTCTATTATGCATACTAACTGACCTATTCTATTTTGTTTGGACTTTCTGTAAATTTCTAATAAAAATTGCTAAAATAGGAAGAAACAAGTAATATTTCTGTCTTTGTTGTCATTGATTTAATGATTATAACATTGTGTTATAATTTTTCTAGAGGAAAGTTCTAAGTATACAAACTATACTTACTAGAAAAATTATTAAAAGAGGCCTAGCCCAAAATGTTTTTATCTTAATAAAATATATTTTGCATATATGCAAGTAGATAGATATTTGATTTCATGAAGAACTACAATGTATAATAATCTAATAGTAATTGTTTAATTTTTATTAAAATGTAGAAATAAAAAATATATATATATATATTTTATTATAAGCTCTGAGAGTAGCCAAGACAGAAATAGTATCTATGCAGCTAATAATAACAAATTTATAAATTTGCCATATATTGAGACAAGAATAAAAATGATAAGAAAGATGACAAACCAAGCAAATGTTAGCTAGCTACAAAAAGTCACCCTAAAATCTTCAGCTAGCTAAGAAATGAAGAAGACAGATATGCCCAAGAAGAAAAATCAGGCATATAAATAGTCCCTATTTTTAATTAAACCCTACAGGTGGAAGAAAAGTCCCATCAGAGCAGGGACATAACTACGGGTGGGCCATGGCCTCTGCATTGAAAGTTCTGGCCCATGTGCTGGTGCACCCTGAATATATAACTTGAAATGTAAAATTGAAAACCGCAAGAGTCCAACTCCACATAATCTAAGAAACCTTGAGTTTTATAAAAATGAAAATTTACAACCAAATACGTTAAACAACTCATAACCCAAGATGCCTTGTATTCCGTAAAAATGAAAATAAAAAACCACAAGCAATATTTAATGCCTTGTATTCCGTAAAAATGATAATAAAAAACCACAAGCATAATTTACTTCTCATAATTTCTCGCTAATAGCAATAAAAAAATTTTTTTTACAAGCTGCAAAAAACGCGTCCTTTGCACATTTTACGCAGTACTTAATTAATGTGATTATGCTAATAGCGATAAAAAAATTTTTTTTTACAAGCTGCAAAAACGCGTCCTTTGCACATTTTACGCAGTACTTAATTAATGTGATTAGCTGGAAAGAATAAATAAAGTTTCAAAATATTGGTAAATATAAGTTTTTATTTGATATCAGCTCAATACAAAATTATGTAGTGATTTTTACTTAATGATGCAAAACAATCGATTACTTTGTCCAAATCGAGAGCTTTTGCGATTTTTCTCTCGATGAACATGATTGCTAAATTGCTTAACCGATCATCGAGCATCTTGTTACATAAATACAATTTAATAAAGTGCATATGAGAGAATGTTCTTTCGCATCAGTGTAGCCCACCCTTGGCCCACCCAAAAAAAAAAAAAGCTGATTACATCATTGCATCAGAGTTACAAAGCAGAACTTAAAATAAAAATTACTAGAACATAAGAATTATTTAAAAAAGTTAATATGAGAAAGGCCCTGGCAAGGCATTTCTACAAGCACAACATAGACATTAAGTGGAATAAAGCTAAGATAATTACATCATGTGATACTATAGAGGAAGGATTGCTCTGAGAATCTATAGAAATATCAAAAAGAGCTAAATATAGGAATGTAATAAATGGCCAGTCAGTTGAGTGGATATCCAAAGCTTGGGAATATGTCACGAATACTAATATGTAAGTATCGCTATAAATGCCACATTAGCATATAGTCTAATGATAAATTGTAAAGACTAGAATGTAACAGTTTAGTTAAAAATTTTATTGTTCATAATTATAAATTTTGTATATAAAGTGCGTGTTAATATTCATAAAAATCTTAGCCTTTTCCTTATAATCATTTTATCTTTAAACTTAATTTGTGTTATACCTTTTTAAATATTACATAATGTTTTTTAAAATTTTATGCTCTATGGAATGCTTGTTCTGCATTTATGTTATTGTTTTAAATATGTTTTATAATTTTGTAATTTGTTAGTGAACTTAAGATGGTTAAGATATTTAACCAAAAACATTTCTGAATAAAACAGTATTTAAGTATTTTACTACATTACTATTGCTGTATATGTGTATAAACTGGAATTGTAAGAATTATCTAAATTATTATGATTAGGATATAATTTGTGAGCCAAATGTGTATTAATGAATTATTATTATATGACCTCTGTTAATTCATAAAAATGGCTAATCCAGCAACAAGGAACCAAGGGTACCAGAAAATTGGTGTTTGATCTACTAGTATATTACAAATTAGCATGACTTATGTTAAGAGAAACTTCATTTTATAATTGGACATTTGTTTCAAAGATTTAGCCAAATAATATTTATAAAAATTTAGATTAATATGATTAAATTCAGATTATAATCTTGCAAATAATATTTTTCTGAAAATATGATAGATTAAATGAAAATGCTTTCATTATTAATAAAACTAAATAAACCTAATTTTTACATAATCTTTATGCAAAACAAACCTCAAGGAATTTATTCCAAATGAACCTAATTATTCTGCCAAATTAATAAAATTTTCATCAAGGTTTTCAAGAGATAAAATTTGGCAGAATAATTAGGCTAATTTTTACTGTTTATTTTTCTGAGTGCTTGATATTATGACTAATATAATGCATAGAATTAACTGTATAAGATAATTATTATATTATTAAAAATTGGAAATCATTTAATAGGAGAAAAGGGAGAAAAGGGCACAACTGGAGATTTTGGATTTCCTGGTATGCCTGGTTCAAAGGGAATTAAAGGTGATTCAGGATTTCAAGGTAATAAAGGTTTAAAAGGAGTTCGTGGTATACCTGGATTTCCTGGCAGAAATGGACAAAATGGAGTTTTCGGAATAAAAGGTAAAATATTTTTGTTTACTTAATTAAAAGCTTAAAAATTTTCTAGTAAATATAAAATATTTATAAGAATTTAGATTAATATGATTAAATTCAGATCATAATCTTCAAACAATTTTTCTGAAAATATAATAAAACTACATAAAATAAATTGCTTATTAGTTCAGTAAAAGAAAAATTATGGTATATATTTTAATTAACAATTGTATCAAGCAGCAATGCTGTTTTATTAAATATCTAGGATTGGTTGATTAATCAAATGTTGTGCTATTAAATTTTATAAGGGATATAAATTATATTGTGGTAGCCATTTCAGAATCTACAGCAAGAAGTTAATGAAATCAGTTGAAGGATAAAATGATAGGATCAAGAAGTCAGGCTTTGATTCCTTATAAAAATGGATATTTGATACCAAACTTGATTTGAATAAACAATTATAATTAATAACTCAGAATTTATTAGGCTAAAAAGTTTTTATAATTATGAATTCACATGAATAGTCTGTAAAGAAGTATATATTTAGACTTTGTAAACTGTTATTTGTTAATGGGAAGAGATCAGTATATTTGTAGAAGATATTTACAAAGAGATTTTATCAGATCCATTAAGACTCAAAAAAATAATTTCTGAATTGAAACTGTATTTTATTTTTAAGAATTATCAAAGTGCCTGATGACAGCATATGACAAACTTCTTTAGATGCATAAGATTGGAGAGTCTCTAAATAATAACATAATAAAGTAAAAGCTTGTGTTATTCATTCTGACAACTTAATCAACATGAGGATTTATTTCGTAATTAAGGTTAATTAAAATGATTCTAAACTAGCCAAACTTCCCCCAATGGTTTATTTTTGAATTAACTGCCAAATTAATAATTATTTTAAATTTACGTAGAGTGCCATCCATCTTTCGGATTAATAATTATTAATTTAAATTTAAAATAATTATTAATTTGGCAGTTAATTCAAAAATAAACTCTTGGGGGAAGTTTGGCTAGTTTAGAATCATTTGAATCGCATAAATCCCCTAGTAAAATGAAGATTATGATAAGGTTAATTAAATTAAGAAACATGTTTATTTTAAATTGTCTATGCTTGGAAAAGTTTTCAAATCACTGATTTTTGATTTATCATAGATTCTTCTATTGTAATTTATGTATTTAGCAATTTATTAAAAAATTTATTTTTTCTTTTAATAAATCAAAATAAATTTTTTGTATTTTTGATGTATCAATAGGAGATAAAGGTAATCAAGGATTTAAAGGAGAGAAAGGTAAAACTGGATCACCAGGTAGAGATGGTAAACCGGGTTTTCGTGGAGAGAAAGGAAATCAAGGTTTTCCTGGTTTACCAGGAAAAAAAGGTCCACCTGGAAATAAAGGTCTAAAAGGAGATTTTGGGATATCTGGTTTCCCTGGTGAAAAAGGAGAATCTGGTAGCATTTCAGCTAAAGGAGAAAAAGGAAATATTGGTTTTCCTGGATTACATGGAAATCCTGGATCTCCAGGATTACCTGGTTAGTAAAATAGATTTTTATATTATCAATACCATAAAAATTTTATCTTAATCATTTAAAAAGTTTTTTAATATACATTATTTAATAATTCAGACAGGAAATTCCTGCAAAATATATTATTTCTTAATCTCTTATTTCTTATGGAAAATTTTAATAAATCTTATTTTTCAATTAAATCAGCATTTTGATAAAGGAATAGAATTTTCTCAAGCAAAATGTTGGTTTTCCTAAAAATATTGTTTGAAACTGAAGCTAAATTTTATCTGAAGTTGAAAAATATCAATTCCTACATATGAGAAATACAGGTATAACCCACTTAAATCACTCTCACTTAATGTAGTTTTGCTATAATGTACAGTCCTTTTACTTCAAATAAAGTTCAAAATACTTTCTGCTTCTTATAAGTAATTAAAATATAACAGCACAAGTTCAAGCAAAAGAATAATATATTTATTTCCTAAAGATCTTTCAGCTTAAAAAACCATCTTCAGTAGGAACAAGTAAAAGAATCACAAAAGGTTTGTGATTCTTTTACTTGTTCCTACTGAAGATGGCTTTTTTATTCTTTTGCTTGAACTTGTGCTGTTATATTTTAATGTACAATCCATTTTACTATCCATGTCTACTATAACATAAAGCTGCTCAGCTTAACATAGTGATAGAAACTTTTAAAATTTCTTCAGTTGCAAAACTAATAATATGATGCAATCTGAAATAGTGAACACTGACATATACAGTGGTACCTTGGTTAACGACGGCTTTGGTTAACGACGAGTGGTTGAAAGAAAAAAAATGTCTTAGTTAACGATGCATGCTTTGGTTAATGACTCCTGATTATGTGAACTTCCAACAAAATAGAGCTCTGTAAAACAGTTCGGGTGATTAATTAGCTCAGTCAATCGTTATTTTTTTAACAATCAAAACAATATCATTATTAAAATTAATAAAATTATTACCATATAAAAACAATATTGTTTATAGAAGTGATAAGTAAAATTTAACATTCTGTTCTCAATTTAATACAAAAACATTATTCAAAAAGCTAGTTGTTTTGTTGGCTTATAAAAGTTGATTAAAATATTACTTATATAATAAAAGTAAATTTATTTTTTATAATGATGTGAATATATTTTGATGAACTTGACAATCATATATACATCTTGTCCCCATTTCATAAATTCTTTAAAAAATTAATTTTATATACAATATGTCTACAAATGATGCAAAAAATTATAAAAAATAATTATACAAAAAGAAAGAAAGGTGCATAATGATTAGACTAATATCATTTTAAACAATTGCTCAAATAGTTTTATTCCACATACATGCAAGACAGAAGTTCCATTTTTTACAACTACAATTTATGGTAATGCAAAATGGCTTCTCACCAGGAAAAAACATATTGTGTATTGGAGTTTCATTTAACAAAATCAGTGTAACAGTTAAGAGACTATTCAGAGAACAATTCAATAAGGATCCCCATCAAAAAATTCCATTCACAAGTGGTATCAATAGTTTATTGATACAGTATATATCAGGATATCTATAAAAAGAAAAATCATGGTAGACCAAGCAATAGTGAGAAGACTGTTGAATGTATTCAGCAATCCTTTCAGAGAAGTCTGATAAAAGCAATATGACAGGCTAGCCACAAGTTGAATGTGCCTCCAAAAATTATGTGGAAAATCCTTCATAAACATATTGCTTTATGCCATTATCATCTTCAGTTAATTCAATAGATCACAAACAACAGTACCATGCTATGTTATCAATTTTCTATGAATTTATTACATCATATCATAGATGACACACTGTCACACACTGAACTTTGCTAAGTAAGCAGTTAAAAACTTCTTGAGTTATTTTTTAATGTGGTTTAGGTTTGGTTCTTGTGCAATAAATACTTTATAATTAATATATCTTTATAATTGCTCAAATCATTTACAGACACATTGTATTCTTATAACCAGCCCTGCTTATAACTTAATAAATTTTCTTAAAGAAATTACTAATTAAAGAGTTAACATTCATATAATACTTGGGAAGACATAATAATAATTACATGGGAAGATAATAATTACATTTACAATAATATTTATGAATTAAAATAAAAAATAATTTGGAGTACAATAACAATTTTCCTGTCTTAGCAAAAACTGTTTTTTGAGTGCTGGAGATTATATCAGTGGTTACTTGATATATCATTCAAAGGGAAAAGTTCATTCTATATTATGATTGGTTATTTGTTCAGAAAACATCTGCAAGTAATCTATACTTATTTGGATGAGTTGGGGAAATGAGGGTGAAGAAGTAAAGATCAGAATCCTATAATTCTTTGCTAGTGTGTTATAGCATAAAAAAATTAAAAACAGAACTGCATTTACCATCAAACCTACATTATTAACTGGTTATAAGAAAGCTCATTTATTTCAAAATCACATAAATTATCATCACTAATTAATAATCAATTCCAGCTGAAGAATGAATCTTTGATTATCATTAAATAACTTCAACTTGTTTGGATGCCAAAGCATAAAGGAATTCAGGGCAATGAGGTTGCAGCTGAGCTGGTCAAAGAAAAGGTTTCTAGTCCCTTTACTGGACCAGAATATGCTCTAATCATCAGACCTAATGCATTTGACAGATTGTCAGGGACTTGTTGGCAGCTTAACATCTTTCTTATTGGAAGTCTATTCTTGGACTAAATCAAGCAAAAGCGCTTATTTTAACTCTCTCATTACAGATAACTAAAAAGTTACTTGGACTAGATAAAAATCAAGTTAGGATTGTTACAGGGTTCCTTACAAGGCACTGTCATCTTAGGAGACATCACCACTGAAAGTGGTGATGTCTCCTAAGATGACACCACTTTCAGTGGTGATGGCACTTTCAGTGGTCTCCTAAGATGACACCACTTTCAGTGGTGATGTCTCCTAAAGACATTTACTTTTAGAAGTATCATCAATCCCACTAAAGTGGGATTGATGATACTTCTAAAGGTAAATGATGCCAGAGAGATGAAACTCCTCTTCACATTTTGTGTGAATGTATATTTCTATATATATTATTTTTTGTTTAAATATTACATAATGTCTGATTTTCATAAAACTCTGATTATATAGACTATGGATGTTTTGAAAAATTATATTAAGTAAATATCTAATTATCTTGTAATAATCAGTTAAAAAATAATAATTTTAGAAATGCACATCTAATGATAGTAGTAGTAGGAAAGGAGGCTTTAAACAGTCCTAGCACTATGACGATCCAGTGATCTATTGTGCACCTCTAATAGAAGATGCCTTTTGTGTATATAGTCCCATTATATACACAAAAGACAATATCTTCCTCAATGAGATCGTAAAAAGATCTTGTACAGGAAAATGCAACCCTATAAGATCATATGTAGTTCTGAAAGGGTTATTACTTAATTAACCAAAATGTTTTAGTGGCAGTTAACAAAAAGTTTTACTTTTCAATGCTAATTAAAATGTAGTAAAAATAGTTTAAAAAAATCTGATAACATTTATATTTTAGAAATTTATCTTTACTCAAAATATTATATTTTATATTAATTTAACAGTAAAAAAAATGAAATACAGTAGAATTTCTGATTATCTGAATTGTTGATTAACAAGAGTTAATCCATTGTGCTGTTTTCTTAGATGTGATAGCTAAAATATTTTTAAATATCCCAATTATATAGAAATAATTATAATAAAGAAATTTGCTTATTTCTTTGTTATATCTTAGATAGTTGGCAAATATTGCATATTAAATATTGATAGTTGATATTTGATTTTATTTGTAGATGAACTGTGAAATAATAGTAAATGTGAAATAACTACTGTAATATAGTGTGTATGTATAGTTTATATCATAGTACAATAGTTATTACAACATATTTAATCTCTATTTTAATGATAAAAGTTATTAAATGTTATAATAACTGTTGTACTCTGACATGAAAGAAAAGAATTAAAAACTGTTTATAATAAGAGTTAGAGAGAAATGAAAACAGCACTTAATGACAACAAAATATTCCTTTAATAAGAACTAACCAGAATATTTTCAATTATATAATAGTTATCTTCAGTGGTACAAGACAGATTAATACAAAATTCTTAGAACACAAAGAACATAAATACAATATTTTAAACATTTAACCTTTTAGTGCTAGCATGACACCATAATAGGTGGGAAAATGAAATTTGAATGCAGAATAATAAGCTGTTAATTATGCGAAGTTTTCACTATTTTGTTAAAATAAATCTTCCGAATGTATGAAATCTTATTTTTCGGCAAAGTGTCTATTTTATAACACAAAAAAATCTTTTTTTTTTTACTATAATTTATTGATTTTTAATGAATTTTTAAGTAATATGATCCTAAATCATGTAAATAAACAGAGTATCATACACTCAAACCTGTTTTTATGCAGTCCTTTTTTGTGCAGCAGATTAAAAAAATTCAATCAAATGCATATTATGAATAAAAATTAATTAAAAAATGTAATTTAAAAAGAAAACAACAGAAGGCTGTCAAAATAACATGCAAATTAAAAAGAATCCAACACATGGCCCACCCATTATTATTGTACTTGTACATATTGCACCAAATAGTAACAGTAGTTGATAACTGTCCTGAGATTAATGTACATAGCTTTTGACTGAAAAATGTTCCGGTGTGTAAATTCAAATTTTCCTTGTTTGGAAAACCAATTTCTAGCTACATCATGAGGTTTTTCAGGTTTTGAATTACACATTTTCTATGTGGGACTTTTTTTTAGCAGTCCCTATTTATCGCATAAAAAAATTTTTTTTTAAATGTGTTGCAAACAATATATTTTATAGCTGCTTACGAAGTCATGGGATATTTTTTTTGTGATTTCTTTAATGCGGTCTCTATCCCCTGCACAAAACAGGTTTGAGTATATTTTATTCTGTTGTAAATCTTTTTCCAAAGTCAAAACAAATGTGTTTCCAGTTTTATTTGTAAACAGACTAGGTGATTTTATTACCTGGAGTGGTCCAATGTCATTTGGAGGTGGTGCGGAAGTGAGGGAGGGATGTGAACAAGGGCAATAAAATCTGACTGCGGGAGCATGAATATAATTCTTCAACTTCAAAGGATTCTAAATAGCATATACGCCTAGCCCTCGATTTGCATGGCACTCAATTTACACGGTTTTGCTTTTACAGTTTTTAAATGAAAACAAAAAAAATTTTTTGGTTTTATTTTGATTGTTTTGCATAAATAAATTTATAAATTACGTTTAATAATTAAAAAAGTATCATATTGTTACGTTTTGTGGGTTTATGAGTTTACAGAGATTAATAAAGAGTGAATACAGCTATATTTCATATAATCCAATTTATTTACACATAAAATGCTAAATTCAAAACAAAATCCGATAATTATCTCATACAACACTAATCTATGTCTTTAATTCAGAATAACTCACAGTTCTTTTTAGTCCACTTTCGCTTTCACAATTTATCGCTCACTATTAACTTTTACTGTCCAAGTCTCGCAGTTTAACTAAACTCAACTCAGGCTTGCAGCTCGCCTATTTATATTTGAATTATTTTATTGTTTTTTATTTGTACAGAATATTGTTAATTTGTTTTTTGTGCCATATTTGGTAGTAATTAATATTTATGTTTTCATCTTCAAAAATAAATTGAAAAAGTATAAGCATTAAATTGTCTCTAAAAATTAATGAACCAATCCCTTTTTTTTTTTCTTTAATCCTTATCTCATTTTACATGGTTATAAAAAACATATCCTCGACTTTTCATTATCTTCTTTAGATCGATTTACAAGGTTTACAGTTTAATTGAACATATCCTTCTATTTTGTATGAATTTTGCGTCTCGTTTTACATGGTTTTGGTTTACATGATTTTTTCAGGAACGTATCTACCGTGTAAATCGAGGGCTGAGTGTAATATAAAATTTTACTTCATACGATTTTGGTTTACATGATTTTTCCAGGAACGTATCTACCGTGTAAATCGAGGGCTGAGTGTAATATAAAATTTTACTTCATATTCTAATTTTTTTATATTCTCTGATATGTTTACTTGCTTTTATTATAGCATTTTCCATCCGAGAAAAGATATTTATTTTTTTATCAAATGTATAATATGCAAATTATGACGATAAATAGAATCAAAAATTCTCTCTGTCTTAACAATTAATGATAACAAAGAAATTTGTTGTTTTTCTTAAAGAGAAAGTTTAGTGATCCCTATATATTGCAATACTGGGGTCAGAATTTGTGACATGCATGTACACATCATTTCCAGCTATAGCATAATACTGATTTCTTCAAGTATTGTTTATTATTTTTGTCTTCCAATATTTATTTCGTAATTGTATTATTATTTGTTAAGCCATTTCAATCTGTTTTCTTGAGATATTATTTCAAATTTTTTAGTATATATAAAATAAGAAGATAGCTGTGTGCTGGAACAGCTTTATCATTATTTAAAACTTAATAAATGGTTTAAATAAATTACCCATCTTGCTTTAGTCACTGCTTATACTCTTATACAATGTTATCAATCCAAATATAGTACTACTAGCAGTTAAGAAAAACTTTATTTAATATGTGCAAACTTTTTTGGCACAACAGCCATCTTCAGGCTACACAAATTAGAACAAGCTTTTTAGAATTTTTACATTAGAACAAACATGCATTGCTATGGTTACAAACAACCAAAGAAAGAAGAAAAGTAAACTAAATATAATAGAAAAAACACAAATAAGATATTTGGGTTATAAAATTATCAAATATATTACACTCATCCCTTGATTTACACAGTAGATATGCTCCTGGAAAAATCATACAAACTGAAACCATGTAAACCGAGATGCAGAATTCATACAAAATAGAAGGATAAGTTCATTTAAACAGTAAACCATGTACAGTCTGGCCCATAAAGTTTTGCCTGCAGGTCAAAGTTGTTCGGCTTCCTTACACTACTTCAATCCAATGCAATTACTTTTTCCAGGCGTCTATTCGGCTTACAAGTTAGTGTGGGACGATTCCATTAAGGTTTCACCTTATCGTTGGAGGTAGATAAGTTTTACGTCACGTGCTCAAATATGTTGACAGTAAAATAATTTCTGGCTGTTCTGTAGAGAAATTTTGTGTTATTAATAATAAACTAATCTATTTTGTTATTAATGTAACACAAATGGTGCACAGTAAGTTTAAAAAATTAATGACTTATAATGACTAAATACAGAGAAATAATTCACCATCTGCCATTTTTAAAAGGCACTGAGACAAATTTGAGTAAAAAACGTATAAAAAGCGATAATTTATCAAAAATCGGTGATAAAACTGGCATTCAGATAGCAGGATGATAGCTACGTATACAAATTATAGCAATATTTATTAAAATAAATAAATTTTCAAGAAAGTCGACATTCTCATACATACTAATATTTCTTATAAATAAAAAGTATTTATCACACATTAGTTTAAGAAAATACGAAGAAAAATGGCTAATAAACAATTATTTTTAACATTTGTGTTGTAGAATACCGTATTTCATCTGCGAGAGGGATAATACGATTGTTTGTTTACACGATGTATCGGATTACACTCTGCGGATCAAATTACAGTCATAAATTGTCTTCGTTAATTGGCAAAATTTTTTAGAATTATGAAGTATTTGGTATCATTATATGCGGAATATTATCAAGAATGTAAATATATAAACATTTTTTTTATCCGATGCCGAAAATCATGAATAATTTGAAAAAATGAATAAAATTTACATATGCTAATTAGGCCTAATTGCTTTCGTATTTTTTTCCTCTTATTCTTTTGATTCTTTACCAAAACTAAAAAAGAATATCAGAATACAGTATATTTCCACAGAATCCAATTTTTTTCGTGCCAAAAAATTAAAATGCAAAAAGTTATGGCAAAAAAACAAAAAATCATAATTTTTTTAAATGGCCGCACTAGAGCGGTAGACCATTAAAAAAATATTTTTTAGGAGCACAAAGGGTTAATGGACCCAACGCAAAAACTAACAGCAGAACTGGATAGGATTGTTAATCATAAGCAGTTCCCAGTAATCTGAAAACACACGAAACAAGATGCACCAGCATGCCTGAGATTATTTGCATATATAAAAACGCACAAAAACTCAATCAAGACAAGACCAATAGTCGAGAAGAGAACTGCGCCAACATATAACTTTGAAAAACGTTAGCCAAATGGTGCAATAGGATCTTGGGTGAAATGGATAGATCAACATTAACAGTGACCTCTATATTAGATAAGCTCCGAAAAAGATCGTTCAATGAGCAAGATATACTCACAACTTATGACTTTGAAGCCCTCTACTCATCTCTAAAACTGGAACCAGTCTGCATAGCTTTCCACAGATTCTTGATCGAGCATGTTCCATAGGTGCAGAATACAGGACCACTATTAAGGGACATTGCCCACCTAATATATCATGGTTCCTATTTTTCATTTAAGGGAGTGATATATCTGCAAAGAACAGGAATTCTTTGCACAGGAGCAGAGATTTTGCTAAGAAATATAGAGGATGACAGAATCCCAACTTTCCAGCCCTCATTAGAATTTTATATATGATATATTAACAGTATGGGAGAAGGACAGTAGAATAAATGAATTCGTAAATGCCTTCACAATACAGACACATGGGATAGCCATGAGGAAAGAACAGCAGAGCACATACAACATTCACTACTTGGACCTGGATGAACAATGGACAACTAGGACAAAAGTGTATAGGAAGCCAACATATGTGCTAGTACTCATCCCCAAGTACTCAAGGGACCCCATCAATTACAAAAGTGCAGCGTTTAGGGCCGTTTTTAAAAAAGCACTTTCATACTGAACAACTGAGGAGGACACAAAGCAAGAACTAAACTGCATAATAAAAGTGGGAATGGAGCATGGCTACCAAAAATCCTTTCTAAGACAAATAAAGAGGTCAGTAGAGAGGAATCTACACATCCCATCCCAGCAAGCAGGGAGTGCAGCAACAAGACGAGAGGAGGCCTGAGATATATGAGGCCTGAGAGGAGGCCTAAGAGGAGGCCTGACGATTTATAATATACTGAGATACATCAAAGACCCATTCAGAGAGGAAGAGAAAAAAAGGAGTATATAAAATTCCAGTTGAGGGCAGACAAGCTGAGAAACTGCATACGTAAGGGTAACCAAAAGAACGTTAGGCCAGAGAATTAAAGAGCACAAGAGGGATATAGAGAAAGCAAGATTAATAACAGCCTTGGACTCAGAGGCCTATAGCAGACCTCAAAATCAAATGGGATGAAGCTAAGATTATAAGGAAAATTACCACACCAACATAGGCTTTATTAACAGAATCAATTGAAATAATAAGAAGAAAAACGGAGAAGACATTATAAATGAAGAACCGACATTTGAACCTTCACCCCCTTGGAAATATGCAATACTGCAGGAAAAAACTAGACCGCTATAAGTCACTGACATTGTACCCTATTAAGAGTGTAAATAATTAGGATACTATTTATATGTTTATCCATTTAGGTTTATGTAATATTTTAAAATATTATATTTGATTATTTTATAACCCTGACCATTTACCCAAATATCTTATTTTTGTTTTTTCTATTATATTTAGTTTATTTTTTCCTTTCTTTGGTTGTTGTTTGTAAAATCATAGAAATATATGCTTGTTCTAATTAAGAATTTTTAAAAAGCTTGTTCTATTTCTAATTTGTGTAGCCTGAAGATCACCGTTGTGCCAGAAAAGTTTGCACATATTAAATAAAGTTTATCTTAACTGCTAGTAGTGCTATATTTGGATTGATAACATTGGCTTAAATAAAAATATAAAATTAGATGAAGAATTTATTGAAGTATCTAAGAATGAAGAAATTTATCAAAAGTTTTCCTTTGCAAATATGATTTAAAAATTTAATTATCTATTTATACATGCAGTGAAGCAACGTGAAACGATAAACTATTTTTAGAAATGATTAATTATCAAAAAAATTCTTTTTAAGCAGGTGGAAAGTGCAGAATCTCAAACCACGAGATCCCCTCAATTTTTTTCCCTTGGCTCTTTTTGATGCATTGCAAAACACTATGAGTTCATAAGGAAGGACCTAGCAATTTAGGAAAATTCTAATTTTACAGAATTTTTATTTTTTTGCATGAGGGAGAAGAATTCTGCAATTCATCCCTGCTAAATTAAAATAACAATACTAATATTTTTATTGAGAGCAATCATATTTTTAAATAATATTTTACAATATACAAAAATTTCAATGATCTAGCAGAAATATGTTTCATAAATTTATCATCTTTCTGTAGCAGAATGTTACAAAATAGTGGAACATTCAGCCTTCTGTTAAAACTTTCATTTTTAATCAGACACTTAATTCAGAATTTTGAATAAAAAGTTTTCTGTACTTTTACTTAAAATTCAACTTATGCAGGTACTCCTCACTTAATGACTTACTGTTTAATGACTGTTCGAACTTACATCCGAGCTTACAACTTTTTTTTTTTAATGGAAAATTTGGTTTTCATTCATATGCGTCACTTACGACTTCTACTGCATTTAATTTTTCGCATTCGTAGTTCAAAAAATCTAATGAAGAAAAATACTTTGGGGTAATTAAGATATAAATGTCTTTACAGCAATGAGAACTTAAGCCAGTAACTAGTTATAAATATATGCAAATAAGTTACTTGCTTACTGACCAATTTGTTCTACAGCTAAGTTGTAAGATCGGAACTCGGTCGTTAAGTGAGGAGTACCTGTATTAGGATCAATACTATATTTTTGATTAGACTCATTATGAAAGTTGAAATGGACATTGATCCATTTGTTCTCATCACTATTCAGAGAGAGCCCAAAATAAGTGAGAGATATCATAAGAAAAAAGCATTATTTGGTGGTAGTAAAACTAAAAAATTCTTATAGATAAACAAAACTGCTTTGCTTTATTAAAATTTTCAAAATTTAAATTGAGGATTTTTTGGATAATGTGCTTAATTTTAGAGTTAACTATCTGTATATTCCCTTGTTCATTTGTTATATAGTTTAACAAAGAAAATATTTATACTAACCACTGAATGATATTTATTGCATATTACTTTGTCTTCATTATCTTTTATTGTTTTATTTCCTATAAAAAAATAATAATTCTTAAAAATTTTTTTTACTATATTGAATTACAATTTTATTTATTATATAATTAAACTTACTTTTAATAAGATTACTGTGATTCTTCTGAGAAAGCTCTGTTTTGCATTTTTTAGTTAATTTTTTACAGACTATTTGAATATTTGAATTATTTAATACTTGAGAAACTTTTTCTTCTTTATGGCATTCAGTTTCCTCATTTTTCTGTTCAAGATCATTGGAAATTTGAATTTCTTTTGATTTATGTTGCTTAAAAGTTTTATTTGGTAATTTTAATGTTTTATTGATTCTTTTCTCATCAGTTTCATCTGGTTCATGACTACTAACTATTAACTGGTTGTTACTAAAAGAACATTCTCCAATAGGTTTTTCATCAATGATATTTTTCTTTTCTTCATCACATTCTTTAGATTTAGGGGATAACTGATGAGTAAAATTTGGTCCTACTTGTTCATAATCTTCACACAATCTTCGAATTGCCATTGCAACAGTATCAGATAGTCCCTGGCAAGAATTATCTTCTTCATCTGAAGAAAAAGAAGGTGCTTCAGGATTTGGCACAATTACCTCTTTTTGCAATGTGCTTCCAAAAAGACTTGTGTCCAATGATGATGCTTCATCAAAATGTTCTTCACCATCTTCTTCATCACTATTATCTTTCTTTTTCATGGAAACATCTCCATTTAGTAACCATTCCTTTTGATCCATTTTTTCAAGTTCAGTTATAGAAGTTAATGCAGAACTTAATTTTGAAGAGCATTGCTTAGATTTTCCTTTAATTCGTTTCTTCGATGGAGTTTTCTTTTCCTGATCATTTGTGGGTGAAGGGTCCTCTTCAAGAAAACTTAAGAAACTTTGTAAAAAGCCAGTTCTAATTTTTTCTTCAGATTTTGATGAGCTATCTTTTTCACTCTCTTTGTTAGTTTGTAATTCTGCTAAAAACCCTAAATCATCATCTATTGTTCCATGTTTAGTATTTTGAAGACAAGAATTGTCATCATTTTTTCCTGAATTATCATTTGTTTTATTTTTATTTTCAACTATATTAGGAATCTTCTCATTACCTACATTTTCTTGATTATTAAAATTCCAATTTGAATTTGATACAACAGGGTTTGGAAAATTAATAAAGTTTACTAATTGTTCACTTGTCATTTCTGGATTATTAACTGAATGCTCAGAAGATAAGGGTAAAACATCATTTTCTGTAAAAGAATTTGCCATCTGAATATCTCTTTCTTCTTCTTGAATATCTTTCTTTTTAGAATTATTTCTTGTTTGCTTAATATCTTTTGATTTAATGATAGAAACCAATGTATCTGTATAAGGTTTATATTTAGTTACTCCAAAAGTAAACAATCTATTGTTTATTGTACCTTTTTTTCTACCTCTTTTTCCTTTGGGTTTATTCTTCCTTGTTTCTGGAGGAGGAGGTGTTAAAGATTCAGGCAAATCATAAACATCAGACACAGGAAGAGGAGTACATTGCCCAGCATGTACGTAACTATTATCTGATTGTGATGGGGTAATAGTATCTAAAACAGATAAATTCATTGGCATAGTTTGACTATCAAAAACTGAATCCATCTCTATTGTTTTATTTTGTTCATTATTTACAGGATGAATAGGTAACATAGGAATCATAGATAAAGGTTTATGCTCTTGAATGGAAGTTTCAGCATGTATAAGTTCAGAATCAACAATTGATAAATCATCATCCAATAATTTAGCTGACTGATGACTTTCACATGATCTGATACTAGGTTGAAGTGAAGTATTTACAATGTCTTCAATACATTTATCTTCATCTTCATGTGAACTTAACTGAACAGAATCAACAAATTGACTGCCATTTACATCAAGATTACTATGATCCACAGAACATGTTTGAGATGTATGTTGTAAATTTTCTGTCTTTCTAGGAGAAGCTGGAGTTGAAGGATGAGTTCCAGATGCACTATAAGTTGTGGCACTTGTAGGTGGGGAAGAATAAATATCACCATAAGGTGTAACTGAAGATGTAGATAATCTTTCTTGATTAGATCCAACTGTACCTGGAATATATGCCTGTCCAACTGATACTGATGGAGGAGGATTAGCTGGTGTTGATGCAGGAGCAGGTGTACTCATTGGAGGATATGATATTTGTCCTACTGCCAATGACTGGTGACTAGAAGAAATATTTCCAAATTCTTGTGATGATGCAGATTGTGTAGTACTTGTAATGGAACGTGAAATAAGGGAATCATCTTGTGAAACACTTCCAAAATAATATAAATTTTGACTATATGTGTTGCCATGTTGTGGTTGAATGATGTGTGAACTATTTGAAGAATTATTATTACTCTTGCTGATCACAGATTGTCTGAGATTTTGTCCATTCTGCATTTGCATAGAGTTAACAATGACACCTGTATTTGGCACTATGTTTGTGTTGGATGTTGTACAAATGCTTTGTGATGCAGGGGAATCTACTTTGTCTACTGATGCACCAAATGAAGTGTATGATTGTGGATAGAAGTATGAAGTGACAGAAGAACTTCGTGAAACAGAATTGTGCAAATTTGCTCCAAAGGTACTATATGCCTGAAAGTTAGATTTAGATGCTGAGGAAAAATAAGATTCATTAACTGATGTTAAATAAGGATCATTCTGTGGAGTTAACATTGGATGTGAACTACCACTTGCATCCAAAAACGAAGAAGGAGGACGACTTGGAGAAGGTAACACTGTTCGATATCCACTATTCAAATCTTGTTCTAAAAACGATGCTGCTGTAAGTGATGTTCTAGAAGTTTTAGGACTTTGTGAAACTATTTTATCACTACCCCTTTCAACTAAATGATTACGAGACATAATTGCCTCATGAGGTAAAATTCCAAATGGCCCACATGATGATGGCATTACAGCTGAGTGTCGCCAAGTGCTTGATGCCATAGGTGAATTAAATAATACAGTTGAACTTAGTCCTGATCCTGTAGGTAATGCAGCACTTCCATCTGGATTCATTGGATTAGATGTGACATTACAATGCATAAATCCTCCCCTGAGATCACTAAAATCATTTTCTCTGTTAACTGGCTTATAAAAATTACTTCCTTGAGGAAATGAAGATAAATGATTTTTAGCTGATGTCTGAAATGGTGTACAGAAAACACTAGAATCGTAATTAGTACCAAAAAGACCAGCTGTATTAAAAGAACTATCTGTTCGATTAGTAGCTTGAGATGGATTAATACCTGGATGAGATGAAAGTAACAAATGATGTGCATTAGTAGCAGTGCCATATCCTCCCATATGTTCTTGTCGTGGAAGAGATGCAGAGAGAGTTAATTCATTTAAAGAAGATCCCTGTGATAAAGAACTAGCAGCAGGATTACCTGTACCAACTAATCGAGAATAATGCTGACTATATGCAGACCAAGGACTGGAGTTCATGGTCACTTGGAAATATTTTGTATTATAGCCTGAAACTAAAAAGTGTTTTATTTTAATAAATTTTAATTCAAACAATAAAATTATTTTATTTTTATTTGTATTGTTTCTTTTGATTCAATTATAGAAGAAGAAACTTTGTTGTTTTGTAATGAATTCAAATGATATAACAACCAATTTGTTAATTAAAAAATATGTACACATAAACAATGAAGCTTAAACAATTGAATAAAAATAAATATAGGAACTCCCAAATTTATGTTCAGAGCAACATTATATAAGTCAAATTTTACAAAAGTTGAATTAATCTACATATATTATTATATAAACTACTATGATAAAATTTAAATTACATACTAAATGTATAGCTTATCTACAAATCAGGACATGCAATTTCATATATGTAATATGATGTACAGGTAGTTATAAAATAACTGACCCTATTCACTGCTCATGGAGGAGTTTATAATCAACATATGACACTAAAACCTGGTATCTATGCTAATTAAACCATGGGGTCGCAATTTCCAATGAAAAATAAAATAGTTCAAATTTCATCACCAATATTTTTGCTCATCACCGAGCAAAAATATGGTGCTTTATAGATGAAAAATACATTCGGAATTACAGCATTACAATTATAAGACTAATATTCAAAAAGCAGTTACATAACTCCAATATATGCACCATCTAAGTCAATTACATGCTGAATATGTAACACGGTATGATATTGGAAATTGCAACTTCATGGTCTAATTAGCATATATACCAGATTTTAGTGTCGCTGAATATGTATGATATTGGAAATTGCAACTTCATGGTCTAATTAGCATATATACCAGATTTTAGTGTCATATGGTGATTAGAACCCATTCCAGTGAGCTGTGACTAGAGTATTATATTATGATGAATACAAAATATACATCATAACATGATAAATATTATAACTTATGAAAAGTTTATTATTGAATAATGGTTTCAGTTCTGGAGTTGTGGATATTTTTAAACAATTCCAATTTCTGGATTAAGTGACTTCTAATCCCAGATTTTGAGATCTTGGGATTATTTTATAATATTTATCACAATATACAAATATCTGTTTGTTTATTCACTATATTACAGGTATTAAAATTTAAAAACCTTTATTTTTTTACCTTATTTTTCATTATAAAATATTTATATTATTTTTATTAAATTATATGATACAGATATATTATATAAATTTTGGTAGAAAATATCTGGGGTGAAATCTTTGTAGAACAAAGATTTCTGATATTGTAATCCATTAATTAATTATATTTTTTGGAATTAATAGTGTAATTTAACTATATAAAGATTAAAAATTGCAATATTTGTTATATAAAAAAAAGAAAGTGAGCTAGAGCCTTCACTATGCTACTTCAGAATTTAATAAATCATAGAAATTTTATGTTGCTTGCTAATTAAAAAATACCTATCATCAACATTGCATATCCTTTGAAGTAAATACAATTTGAATAATCCAGATTATTGATTGTGCGTAAGGACAGCCGTGTTCTTATCTTAGAAATTGACAAAAGTAATCACATAGTTTATTTAATATATAATTGGTTGATTATGATGTAATTATATTTGAATTTATCTCTTTGGTTTTTAATTTCTATAAATCCAGAGCATTTTTACTGCAGAATCACTTATTGTCCCTGGAAAATTTCCTCCTATTCAAATAATGAGGGGATTCTATTGAATGCTGCAGCATGGCATTCAATAATCCTAAAGTGAATATGAGTGATAAAAACAGAGGTTTAGGTATTCATATAGTGGGGCAGCCTACCACTATATGAATATTTGTATAAATCTCTAATTTGAAAATAAAAATAAAGGTATTAATACCAAATTTCTTCATAGACAAGCCCCCAGGTGTTAATACATGAATTTTTCATTCCCGTCATAAGGAATTTTTTTTATCTTTCTTAAAATCCAAATACTCTTCCTATTATAGAAATATAATATGGATTGAGTACGCAGTTTCTAAAATAATGTATGAATGTGTGAATGAATGAGGACCAATAAACTGGTGGTAAATACTTATAAGTCTGAGTATGGATCACTAACATTGAATGAATTCCTGCAAACTAGTGAATGCGTGTTTCCCAAAATCCAACCTCTGGGTTCACATGCCACGGGAAATAGGAACTTTGATTAGAATGGCTGAGGAGACTCTGGTTTTTACACATCGTGTTTTTCGTATAATTAAATGGATTCAAGAAAAACGAGAAGCTGATTGTAATAGTTTTTCACGAAAATCAGAATTACAAGAAAGATACAAATAGAAACTTAATAGATGAAGTTAATTGGAAAGTTATTTCTCAATATCAATAATTATCAGGATCTCTTATAATAGAATTTAAAGATCGGGTTAACTGGCATAAAATAAGTATCAAAAATGTTCAGATAATTTTATGAGAAATAATATTGATCAATCAATTGGGCTATTATTTCTCAATATCATACTCTTTCAAATCCTTTCATCTATTAGCTGTGTGGTAATGCTAGGGCTTACCACTCTGGAAGATCCGAGTTTAATTCCATATTCCACACCTCCAATTTTTCAGAAGGGGTCAGAATGAATATACTAGTAAATATACAAACATTATCAGAAACTTTAATAGAAAAACATAGTGATAAAATTCATTGGAAAGACATTATCAAATATCAAACATTATTAAAAGTTTTTATAATTAAACATATAGATGAAACAAACCGGTGTGATGTTATTTTGAATAAACATTTTTCAGATAATGTTATCAAAGTTACAGTAATATATAGAAGAATTAAATTAGATTTCTTAACTTTATTTGTAGTAATATTTAAATCTTTCTGTTTTCAATGCAAAGAGATGTATCCCAATTTTGTAATGTTCTGGGCATCAGCTTTGGGGTGACCTTTTTCAATGCATTTTTCAAGTGGGGTGTATTCCAATCTTCAATCTAAAATTGATCAATTTTCAGTTTTGTGATAAAAATTGATATATGGGAAGGATGTGGAAAATGAGAGATTTTTCAATTTTCATCACTTTTGTTGATTTCTGATTAATTTTTAATTATTTTATGATATATTTTTCTGATTTCCGGATTTTTGGCGTTTCTCAATTTTTATGGAAGAAACCCCATTTTTATACTACTATTGTTATTAAAAGAATTATATTATTATATACCGAACATATCTCAGTGTAAATAAAGAAAAGTAAGATATAAAAATAAAACTGTTTCCAACACTCATACGCTCGACACTTTGTCATATTGTTTCAGTAAGAAATTCTTTTGGTAAAAGACTCAGTAATACTTGCTACGTTATTCGATTTAATGATAATTTTTTTCTATTTTGGTAAGTATTTCAAACATTGTAGCACCAGTAAATTTAATATTTTGTTAAATAGCTTATGAGTATTTTTTAAAAATTTTATACAAACCTTTGAAAAGATTTGACCAACCATCCCAGTCCACATTCCATTTTTATCTTTTCTTCCAAAAGTGTTTGCTACAGGTTTTACTACTTCGTACCTAAAAAGACAAAAAATATTTTCTTAGTGGAATATGGATCCCATATTTTATATAAATGTATAAAAATCTATAATACTGGTGAAAAATTATAACAGATTAAAAGATAAAATAACAAAAAATATAACTATATATACTGCCGGATAATGTGATTGAAGTGTGCTGTTCTTCCACTCTGATAGGGCTGGGTTCAGTTCCCGTTCCCACATCTCTGGATTTTCACAAGTAGGATCAGGATCTAGCTCGTTTAACCCATCCCTCACTTGATGGTTGAACCTACCAGAAGTGTGGCAGCTTATGGTGACATGAAAGTGCCCCATAAGTTGGTATATATAAATATGGAAAGTGATGTAAAGTCATGACAGAAAAAATATATAAGAAAATTGAATAATCAAGGGATCATCAGATTCCTTTTGACAATCAATCAAAAATCAGAATCCTTTCTAAAATATAGAAATGGCACGTATATATTGCATAATGATAATTAATAAAACATATACATCCGCATTCAAAATTAATTAATCAATTTTTAATACTGATCCCAGTATGTCCTTCTATTAATAAAGCAAAAGTAGTAATGACCTATAGCATTGCCATTGCCAGACAAACATTATAGAGAAACAGTGATAAAAAGATAGCCATACATAGGAATATTTTTTAAAACGTGCTTTCTTAATTATGTAAAGTTATGTGAGAATCACGCAAGGTGGCGCTGTCGTCGATTGTTGTTCGACGGTCAGCGGTCAGTCCTGACACCAGAGGAAGATTATAGTGATTCCTCAACACTAACGTCCAAGTGATGGACAGAAGATACTTTCTAATATTGTCAAGGATGGCTATCTATTAGCGAGCGTGTTTATTAACGGTCGCGTTAGTTATTTATTAACGTGTTTAATGTCCGAGCGGCCTTTATTGGCTAGCGCGAGTAAGAGGCACAGAGATCCAGATCGAAGGAAAGACACCAATCAGACAAGAGATATATATGTAACATAAACAATAACATTTATTAACAAATAAGAAATAAAATAATTATAATGTTAAAGAAAACAAAGGAATCGATTTGAATCTATAAAACTCCTAACTAATTTGACGATTTGCGAACGTACTAATGGTTCGTGAATGTTCTGTTTAAAATAGGCGAACGAGCAAATGGTTCGTTATTATGGGCGAACAAGCAAAACGGTTCGTAAGTTATGCGGTCGGCAGTGGGGTTGACTTGTGTAATCGCTCCTTAAGCACTACATATCTGGATAAGTGTCCTGGATGAGTCGGACTTCTTCAGAGAGGTAATCCAAAAGACACATCAGGTCTTCAGTCTTATTGACTTGTCGACTCATCAACGACTCCGCTTCTCCCCTCGCTTTTTATCTGTTGACAAGGGGGAGCTCCTGAGTCACATAGTGACATCACTTTGATGTCGAAATCTTACCGGTTAACAAGGAGAGTTTCTTGTTGGCTGTCCCACATATTATGACATTTGTTCCTTGTCCAGGCGGTTGCCAACCCGACTGTTTATGATAAAATGAATCAAGAGGAAGCTAAATGTCGTTCCTTTTGATAAAAAACATGCAAAGTTACAAAATTATACAAAATTAAATAAAAGAATAATTTCACAAATAAATGTTATAAATTGAATTATACAAATATTGTAATAATAATAAAATTGATTAACATAATTTTTGTAACAATTACAAAGAAATTAATTCATTATTTGGGAACAAAATGGTGGGTCCTGCGGACCTCACAGTTACGCAGAGATCTAATAGCAGTTATCGAAAAATTGTATTCAATATGTGTGGTAAAATCTGTTTTGTAATAAAAAGTATTTAGTCCTCCATCATACATTGTTGCATCAAGCAAACAAATCGCGATATACGAAAATATATACAAGAGCATATACAGTATATGATGTTGCAACTATATTTGTAAATTTGTGCATGGCTAGCTTACGAATATGCATGATAGAAACGTCATATGGAATAATGTTAAATCATCGATATCAATCTATGTAATGCGCCCTTAGATTTTGAAGTAAAATAGTAAATTTTAAGAGGTACCGAAAGCAGCATGTACTAAATAAAACTAATACAGCCAATCGGGTCAACTTTGGACCACTTTTTAGCTTTTTTTCAAAATTTGATTATCTAAATACACTTGAAAAGAATTCGTACATGAACCGTTGGAATTTATTTTCATTGAAATTATGCCTTTTATATAAATTATAGAGAGAATTTGTATTATTTAGCAATGGCACGCTATTTTATTATGGTCCAAAGTTACCTTTAGAATTGGATAACTTTGGACCATATGTTAAAAATCAATTGTAATATATTTATTTCTGCAAATTTGAAGTCCAGGTCAACTGTGAACCACATATGGATTCTATCAAATATGTTTATGAAAAAAACATTGCCTTAGCTAGCTGCATCCAGAAATTTTTTAATATATTAAATAGTGTACGTTTTTTTACTATTAAAAAACTGTAATTTCATTATGATAACTATATTTAATCTATTTTTGCTATTAAAAAAAGTTTTTTCATGGTGGTTATCCCTGAAACCATTAATATTTTTTACTTGAAGAATTAAACTTAGACAAAGAATTAAATAATTGGAACGTCATATAATAAATAAGAAATAATATAATGTAAATAAGAAATATTTTATTTATTATATTATTATAGTAAAACATTTTTTATAAACAAAGCTGGTAAAAATCAGAGAAAAATTAATAAAATATCACAGTTAAACTTTGCTATAATTTAAATTTTAATAATAGCAAATTTACTATAAGTGAAAAATTCATTACAGTTTGCCATTTCTCTATAAATAAATCAATCCCAATACTGAATTGTGTTATACTGTTAATAGGAATGACCATGTCATATTTTAAAGGTTTGTATATAGCTACTAGTTAGACATTTACTTATATTAGATTGTTTATTTTGGTGAATGACTTCTGTTACTTAGCCAGAAAAAAATTACTCTTCTTACTTAAAAATTTCAAATTTTTTCACATAATACTGTAGTCTACTACAATGAGTTATGCTACTTTTATATTTGGTAATCTAATTTTTATATAAAATTAATTTTCATTTATTTTGAATAGCACTCATCTAATATATGAATAAAACATACTAATTATGCTAAAATAATGCACTGACTGGAAAATAAATGTAATTAAACTAGAAAGTTACCCTTTCATCCGGTCCAAAGTTATTCATAAATCAGACATATTTCAACATGTGCGCAAGTTTCTCTTTATATCAATATATTTATAATGCCATGTACACTAGTTTCATAAGATTACTAATATTTAAACAGTAAAAATCAACTTTATACATTTAGTGAATGTTTAACCGTAAATACTTGTAATTTCAAATTGAATATACCAGTTGAGACACATGGTTCTCAATAGGTGTTCTGATGAAGCCTGGTGAAAGTTTTGTACTCTGGGACTTAAGCTAATCAACAGACGGTAGTAATATAGCTATAGTATGTTATAAAAAATTAGTGAGGCTATATCTAATCTAACAAGTGAAAAGAAAAGCAATAATACATATTGACATAGTGGTCCAAAGTTGACCGATTGACTGAACGAGTTCCGTTCCAGTATGGAAGTTTCGTTCATTTAATTTGCACTTACTAACTAATAATATTTTGTTTATTATACTTTCTACTACACAGAATATATTTGTAATATTTTTTATAATATGTTTTTTCTTGTTTTATTAACCATATATTGAATTTGTTAATTTAACTTAAGTTTTCAAAATTTAAATAATCTTCGAAAGTTTCAGTTCTATTATACAGATACTGGACATACGTCAGAAAGCGCTTCGATATAATTTATTTAATCATTAAATATTATGTGAATAGAAATGATTCTTTGAAGCAGTTGACTTCGTCTTTAAACGCAGCAATGTAATCTTTTACTATATATAACCTTTTTATTTTATATAAAATATATCGCACACGTATTTCTACAGTGACACAAATCAAAAACTTGCATTTTAATGTTGGTACCATTTTATAACTTGGGAAGCAATCCTCCATCATCTTTTGAAACATCATCATCCTAAAAAATGGTTTCAAAAGATTACAGATTTTGAAAAATTATTAGTTATATAATGGTTTTTATATAAGCTGATTTCGTATTTTTTCCAATTTTCTCAAAACGTTCGTTTTTGACTTGTGTCACTTTAGAAATACGTGTGCGATTATACTGAATAGAAATGTTTTGAAGAAATTACAACTATAATGAAACGCTTTTCTGAAAAGTGCCGTAATATTAAAGTTTTTAATATAAAAATTACCTGAAATCCAATTTATCTTCAAGTATTCTGAAGACCTCATATTGCGCAGTTTTGATAATTTTTTCTCCAGTGCTGTCAAGTTTCATATAATAAGGATCCTGATTGATCAACAGTTTTCAATTAGAACATTTCAGTGTCCGAGAAAAATAAGAAATAAGCCGTGATAATAATAATACATTACATTTATTCCGGCGATCTTCCAAATGTAGCTTTCATTCTTTTTTCCTGAAAGGATTTCAAACATAATACCATTAAAACAGTCATATATTATACCTGTATTAGTTTTAAAGCAGAAAAAGGACCCTCCAAATGTAGCTTTCATTCTTTTTTCCTGAAAGGATTTCAAAAATAATACCATTAAAACAGTCATATATTATACCTGTATTAGTTTTAAAGCAGAAAAAGGACGTCAGAATACAATCCAAAACCGAATTGAATATCTGCTAAGAGAATTTAGAAAATTAAAATATTTCAATAAACATTTAGTGAATTTCTTAAAAGAAAATCAAAATAGATTTAACTAATCAGTTAAATTATATTTGATTAATATTCGGAGTCTGATTTTTTGCACATAATATTTTGCTACAGTACGGAATTATACTGTATTTTATAAAAGAAAAGCGAGAAAACGATAGAAAATATTTGTATTTATGTTTAAATTAGGATTTTGGTTTATATTTATTTCTTGCAAAATACGATACTTAGAAAGTAATTTAAAAATAAAAACGAAATTATTGTTAAAAATTGATTTTACCTTGAATATTATCAAAAATCATAATACCAATCAGTAGATATCTTCTCCATTCGAACATTTTGCGCATGGAATATGAATACGAAAATCAATATGTTACACGAGCAAGATAAATGGCGATGCGGGTTTCCCCGCTTTACGAAAGTTGACCGTTCCTATGAAATTTTTTGTAAGCCGAAATGGCGTTAAATAAGAAGTAATTATCAGTAATTTATATGGGAAAAATTTTTAAACATTCCCAGATGCAACAAATAAAATATCCTACGAAATTATACCGAAAACACATAAACCTAAAATAACATTAATATACAGGGTGTATCTTACCACCCGTATCACCTTTTTCTCTCGGAAATAGATTCTGAGATAGGAAGTAGGCACGATACACTTAGACACGGTATGCCTATGCGCATACCTCCTACGTAATGTGTCGTCACTGACGTCAACTGGATTGCAAAAGGAACTCCCTTATGAAGAACCTGCGTGATTAACTCGCGTTTTATCACAAAATACGGAATTAATTTGTATTTTTATCTAGCAACATGATTGAAGATTTTGTAGATATTATTTCCTGATGACTTTGAGTAATTTAATTTAACTGTAGTTGCCAGTTATACGATATTAAAATACATTATATCAGTGAAAAAATATATCATTTACGAAAAATATATACTTTTTTTATAAACGATATTTCAAAAAGTATGGTTTATAAACGATATTTCAAAAAGTACGGTTTAAATTATAGTTTATTTAATTTTTAATACAAAACTATATATTACTCTAATAAAATGTTAAAAAACATGTTTTGGAAATTATGTTACAAATCAAGTAAAAAAATACACTAAAATCAAAAGAGTATCAACAAGAGTTCTCCAGCCATTTTAAGGATACATGTTTAGGAAATTATGTAACAAATCAAGTAAAAAAAATACACTAAAATCAAAAGAGTATCAACAAGAGTTCTCCAGCCATTTTAAGGATACTTACGACTTTAAAATGTATATCTTTTTAATATTTTTTGAATTGCTTATTTTTATTTATAGGCAAAAAAAATAATCTATGTTGATTTCAAAAAAATATTTCAAGTTCAATCAAATATATCTATAAAAGAATCAAATAATAAAATACATATTATTGGAATTATCATCCTTCAAAATATATTGCATCAGTTATTAATGTAAACAAAGTTTCAGACAATCAGAAAATAACTCATCTCATAGCAATGCAGGATAGGATAATAACATTTATTTTATCATAATGCATCAGAGTTATTAATGTAAACAAAGTTTCAGACGATCAGAAAATAACTCATCTCATAGCAATGCAGGATAGGATAATAACATTTATTTTATCATATACAAAAAATTCGTACAGAATATTTTAAAATTATGTGTAGGTACAGATCATGGGGAGAGAAACAAAAAATATATTTACAGAATATTTTAAAATTATGTGTAGGTACAGATTATGGGGAGAGAAACAAAAAATATATTTGGGTGATATATAGAGATATTAATATCATATATCATTTTACTACAATATATATTAGTGGTCTCAAACTCAAATTGCTTGGCAGGCCGAATGCGCCATTCGAAAGGAAATGAAGAGCCGAATATTTTTAAACAAAATTATAAAAAAAGGAGAATATTTATTTGTAATTACTTTCATTTAATCTTACAAAGATATGAAAATAATTTTATATAATTATGAGATCATAAAAGTTTTATTAATGTTAAACTGTAATAATTTTCCCACTGTAGCGTGTATTTAAACCAACGATGATTATATCGATATATCGATGATTTAAAGAAATAGCTAAAACATCTTGGCGGGCCGTACAAAATTGCTTTGCAGGACGGATGCGGCCCGCCAGAACTAAAACATCTTGGCGGGCCGTTCAAAATTGATTTGCAGGACGGATGCGGCCCGACTGCCTGTCTGGCAACTAAATTTAACACAATAATTTTCGTTTTTCTACAGATATACTGTACTATATTACAGAAAAGTCCTTATTCATCAGTTAGTGGTTTTACTTTTAATATCATCTCTGTAGAGACAAAGGTAAAAAACACACACATTAGAAAAAATTACAGTATAAAACAATATATTACCAAAATTTGTAATACACTGTTGTAATATACAAACATGCATATTACAACTGTATATATGTACTGTAATATACAAATATGCGATATTAGTGTTATAAATGAGATAGCAGTCAACCTGTTTTTATGCGGTCCTTTTCTGTGCGGTTTTTTTTGTGCGATTGTTTATGTGCGATTTTTTGTACGGCAGATTAAAAAAATTCCATCAAATGCATATTATGAATAAAAATTAAATTAAAAAATGAAATTTAAAAAGAAAACAACAGAAAGTTGTCAAAATAACATGCAAATTCAAAAGATTCCAACACATGGCCCACTCGATATTACTGTTCTTGTACACACTGCGCCAACTTGTAACAGTAGTTGATAACCGTCCTATGATTAACGTACTAAAAAAAATATATACTTCTTGAATGAAAAATGCTCCTGTGTGTAAATTAATTTTTCCTTGTTTGGATAACCAATTTCTAGCTACATCATGAGGTTTTTGAAGTTTTGAATTACATATATATCTATGTGGGTCTTTTTTTATGCTGTCCCTATTTACCGCAAAAAGAAATTTATTTTTATATGTGTTGCAAACGATATATTTTATAGCTGCTTACGAAGTTTCAGGATATTTTTTTTTATGCGATTTCTTTTATGCGGTCCCTATCCCCCGCACAAAAACAGGTTTGACTGTATATAGAATAGTGAATCGGGGAAGTTGACCAACTTTTTCTTTCTGACCCTAAAACTTATATTAAATTTGAACATTTTTATTTCATGTTTTTTGTACTTAAATTTACAAGTGTTTTGCAATTATGACTCAAATCAAAAACTTATTAAATAACAATCGTGTCATTATTTATGATTAAAAAAGTTACAGCCACTGCACTTTGGATGATATTCACTTTAATAAATAGCAAAAATAAACTCTTTACTCATCCAATCAACCTCTTGTTCACTTATAGCATGAATATTTTAATAGAATAAATTATTAAATTCTATAAAATTACAAGAATTAAATAAAATCAATGCAGACAATTTTTCGTCTCTCTCTGTAACTGTGTAATTATTTTTTTGATATTTGTTAATTTGACGAAGTATTCATTGCCTATGTTAGGTCAAAGGTTAACCCTTTCTTTTTTCTGACTGTTTTGCCATCCAGCGAAATAGATATTATTTTTTGATAGTCGCATCTCTTCTGAATAAAATAAGGTATGATTTATGAAAATCGGACCATTTTTCGATGAAAATTTGTTTATATAACTAACATTATGCAAATTTTGTTAGCAAAATTTTTGCTTTATATTCGTTAAAAAAAACTCATTAATTTTTTGAAATTATGTTTTATAAGTAATTATTTATACTATATAGTGTGTTTTTACTATGTTTTAATAGTTTTTT
>AYEL01084440.1:0-24787 GCA_000484575.1 Olivierus martensii
GCATTCCCATCTTTTTGGAATTTCTCAACAACAGATTTAATTGTAGAGACGGATGGAATAGGTCTTCCAGGGTACAGCACCGCAAAATGATCTCTCATGCGCCTATAGGATAAGCCTGAATTACGTGCCCGAACCATCCATACTCGTTCAGTAACGTTGTAAATAATATTCGGCATTTTTAAAAATGTTCGAATTGCGGCACGTCTGCGTTTCTACGCTGTCGCTATAGCAACAACAGAATTTCTGTTTCTCGCACATCTTTTGATGTAAATTTTCAGTGATTTATTTTCAAATGTGTAATTACACCAGAATTAAAATCCAATAATCTTGTGTGTTAAATCGTTTTTTGTTTCTTGGATGCAATAATAAATAAATATCGTTATAATTAAAAATATAAAATAAATTTTCGTAGCAAACGATTCCTGACGTGATAGATGCATCAGAATTGGTTCAATGCCAAAAATCAGTGTGTTTGGTTTCAAGAAAAACACCCGGTATATATATATATTACACAACGTATATGTTATACATTAGCCAGAAATAATTTATAATTGAGTTCCACTTCCATGACGCGTATGCCTGTCAAAGGACAATAGTGATAATTTCGGAATATAGAAAATATATAAAAAAAGATATGGTATATATTATATATTAACAGGAAGTAATTTATAAAAGTTCAATGACGCTGATTCATGGCATTAGACATCAATATGATTTTATACATGACATGTATAGAAGGCACAGGAAAAAGCATAATTTAGGAACAGAAAAAAACATGCAAGAAAATTATAAAATGCATTTTATAAATTCTTTAAGAAATAAATCAATAAAAATTAAAAATTGAGCTGCATATACAATGAAAATATCATAAAATGCACAATTAAAAAAAAAATAATAAATAAATAAATAATTTTTTTTAACTAACATTCGAAAGTAACAACAATAGCAAAAAAAGATTCAGCAATTACATTTCAGGAAACTTTTATTCATTAGGAGAAATTAATTTATTAAAAACGTTCCACTTAAATTACGTTTATACACGGCAACGGAGGACAGATGGTTTTTCCACGTGACGTGTATACACGGCAACGGAAGTTAAGTGGCTAAAGATGTTGTACGTTATAGGGTCATATATGACATCAGCAAAGGGGTGGGTATCAGTGTCTGGCTGTGATTATACACGGCAATGGAGGATAGATGGTTTTTCCACGTGACGTGTATACACGGCAACGGAAGTTAAGTTGCTAAAGATCTTGTACGTTATAGGGTCATATATGACATCAGCAAAGGGGTGGGTATCAGTGTCTGGCTGTAAAAGGGAGGTCTGTCTGTGTTTGTTCAGCATAGAATCAGAAATTTTATTCCAGATACCCTGTAATACTTTACGGGAAAATCCATGTTTGTGCCCTTGGGCAAAGATATATTCAAGTTTGTTCATCTTATCCTGCCTCTTAATAACATGCGTGCATGCCCTAGTAAACATAGATTTAAATGCGGTGAGTTTATATGGGGTGGGGTCATTAGACCACGCCGGTATCAAAACTGGCTTATAGGTGGGCTTTCAGTAAACATTGGTGACATACTCACCATTTTCAGTTCGAACCCAAAGATCTAAAAAGTGGAAAGTCGAATCTGAACTTTGTTCGATCTTTAAGTCCAAGAGTAGGGTTGGTGAGCATGTCTGCCAGGTGCTGTTCATCTTGATTTTCTTTCCAGACTATGCATATATCGTCAACATACCTAAGATAAAGTTTGAATTCAGACCTGAAATGGTCGAGGGCAGTTGACTCTTTGTACCTGACAATCAGTTCAGCCTTTACCCCTGCTAAGGACCCACCTATGGGGACACTGATACCTGCCCTTTGCTGATGTCGTATATGACCCTATAACGTACAAGATCTTTAACAGAGCTGTAAAAAATGGTAGATACCGAATAGGATGGAAGAGGGGCAACACGATCTTTAACACTCTTAGGAACGAGAAAGACTGTGTCCCCAATGATAGGAAAGGTGGTATATACTCGGTTCCCGTACATTACCCAGATAATGGTGACACACAATATTATATCGGCAGTACAAGAAGGAACCTATGTAGGAGGCTCAATGAACACAAAGCTGATATTACTGCACTAAGGTTGTCTACTGCCTTGGCAATTAAAGCATATGATGAAGATATAATGATTGATTGGGGGAAAACTAGCATAATAAAGCCTGCAGACCATAGCGATTGGCGGAAATTGTAACGGAATGGACGTCAATGGGCTAATAGAGCTGTAAAAAATGGTAGATACCGAATAGCATGGAAGAGGGGCCACACGATCTTTAACACTCTTAGGAATGGGAAAGACTGCGTCCCCAATGATAGGAAAGTTGGTATATACTCGGTTCCCGTACATTACCCAGATAATGGTGACACACAATATTATATCGGCAGTACAAGAAGGAACCTATGTACGAGGCTCAATGAACACAAAACCGATATTCTCGCAGGAAGGTTGTCTATTGCCTTAGTGATTAAAGCATATGATGAAGATATAATGATTGATTGGGGGAAAACTAGCATAATAAAGCCTGTATATGATGGTAGAGGACTCACTACTCTAGAGGCTATCTAGCTAGAAAAAATGGCACGTACAGATACAACTATCAACAACACTAGTCCTGTGGATTTGCCTGCATCACGGAGATGGTGTGCAATTAATACTTTATAAGCTACAAACTTAAATGTCCAGCCCTATGTTGATGGAATGATAGTATCTGTGATGCACAATTTTCTTAATTTCCTCTGCTACTGTATGTACTCTTATCTTAATGACATAGGAAGTTCCAACACTCTGCTTTTACACCCTAGACATTATTTAAAAAACTTTGTTTGTTGCACGTTCTTAATAAAGTGCCCAGCCCTATGTTGATGGAATGATAGTATTTGTAATGCACAATTTTCTTAATTTCCTCTGCTACTGTATATACTCTTATCTTAATGACATAGGAAATTCCAACTCTCTGCTTTTACACCCTAGACATTATTTAAAAAACTTTGTTTGTTGCACGTTTTTAATATTTGTGCTGTTTTTAATGTGCGCTTTTATATTTTAAAATTTTATGTTTTTAGTTATTATAAGATTATTTGAATTTTTAGAATTATAATAGAATATCATATAACCAAATTTTTAGAATTCTAATAGAACGCTATGTAACCGAAACTTTTCATAATATGTTCTATGTTATTGTTGTTTGAAAAGTTATCTCTGTAAGAAACATGTATTGATGAGGGACCAAAAACGTTTTTACAAATATTAAAAGTTTTTTTATACTTGCTCGTAGTGCTGTTTGAACTCTGATCTCATATATTAAAGCAAGTGGTTTTTTTCTATTTTAATTTATATAGGTATCTTAGGACAGATTTAAAATCATCAAGAAATGGAAATACCATTCAAAAATTTTCCCAAAAATTATTGAACTTTTTAATAGTAAATATCAAGTCTATAGAAAATTTAAACTTAATTAAAAATCAATTAATTTATGAAACTTAAAAATTTTTTTTAAATCAATTACCTATATGCCTAAAAGAATGTTTGAATTAAAATTAACCAATAGAAACTGTGATTTAAATGATGTTTTCAAAAATTGCCAACAAAAAATCTCTATGTTTATGGAATTACATCAAAACATAGATTGGAACAAACAAACAAATGCTCTCTCATTCTGTATTTTTATACACATAATATATCCAAAATCTGTTTCTCTTAAAAATACTTTTTAATCTTAAAAATAAAAAAAGTATTTTTAAGATAGTGAAATAAGTGAAAAATACCCAAACTATATCACTTATTTTATTCTAAATTCTCAGGGTGCTGGCAGAATACAATTGAATACTTTAAATGCTCCCAAATGTAAAAAATAATATATTAATAAAAATATAATAATTTAACAAAATATAAAACTATATTTCAAGATACATTGTGCTTATACATTTTTATTTTTTTGGATATGAGGCATATGTTTTGAGAAGTAAAATTTCAGTATTTAGTCATATGTTTAGTAAATAAATTTTCATACAACTGTGTACATTCAAATTACAAATTAATCTGTATTTCTGATTCTTTAAATTTTTGGTTTTCTAATTTGTTATATTAAGCTCAAATTTTTGATTTTATAAATTGTTAATCTTTTTCAGTTTTGGATTCTTTATGGTTGTTGTTTATTTTTCTTTTGTTTTTCTCCGTTCTCTTGTTTTGCCCAGTCCTCTTATTTTCTTTTTCATTTACTTTAGCTCTTTGGTGTTTTCTTTAGTTTTCTTTCTTTCCCTATTGTTTTTCTTCTTTTGTTTCCTTTTTGTTTTTTCTCATTTTTATTTTTCTTTCAGTTTTTTCATATTTCCTTTTTTTAGTTTATTTTGTTTTATTACTTAGTTTTGATTTATAGATGGATCCTTCTGTTCCTTTTTGGTATCTGCATGTGTTTCTTACTGTTTTTTTGTTTTTAATTCTTTTCTATCTCATCTTTCTTATTATGCTTAGCTTTCCTTTTCTTTTATCATCTATGTTTTGTATGTTTTGTTCTTTATACTTATGCAATGATTATTGATGTTATTCATTACCTTTTTAATTGCTTTATTTAATTCTTTCCAATCCCACCTTTTTTGTTATGTTTGACCTCCTACTGACACTGAAATGTCATTAGTGACATATCTATTGCTACTGCTTTTCTTTTTTTCTGCAACTTAATTAACAAACATTAATTTAAATTTTCTTAACCCTTTTTGCTTTTCTATCTTCTATTTCTTTTCTTTAGTGTATTGATTGGTCTGTCTTGTATGTCTTTTGTTTCAGGTTGTTAATTTTCTCAGAGCATTGATTTCATCAGGCATGAAAGCAAGAAACTTTTCTACAAAATAAATAGCATTTTTTATGCATAGTTCACAAAACATTTTGAATAAAATAATAAAATTTATATACATTTTTATTGAAGATCTTTTGAAAGGAAAAAGCCTACAAATATATAAAAGAAAGAGTAAGGATAATACTATTTCAATAAGTTAGAGCCAGGATTTATTAGTAACACCTGGCTATGATATAATAAATATTGTTAATTTGTTATCTTATGTTATACGAGTATTACTAATTCTTATCATCATTAGTATATTTGTAATTATAGCAATATTAATTTATATTGTATGTAATGTTACTATAGTAACAATTCATTTGTGAATTTTTACCTATAACTATGGCAACAGAATAACTTATAGCAACAATATGCAACAAAAGTTTTTATAATATTATGTATTTAAAACTTGTAATTGAATGTTTTGAAATATATTTTTTGTTTGTATAAGTTACTGAGGAGGACTAATGTAAGCCAAAAGCATACAAGTAAAGGTCTTTTTATACAATTTTTAGTTGAATGTGATTTATTAATATTTTCCTCTTTTTATCTATTTTGTTTTGTATTTTCCTTAAAGCAATGTATAAAAAGTTGTTTTTGTAAAGTTGGATTATATCTATATTTTCATAGTTCAAGAATAGATATCAGGACTGTTAAATGTGGTATAACTTTTGACTTAATTAATGAACTAAAGAGCATGGAAACAGAAGTATGAATAGAGATTGGGTATATAGAATATGATAGAACAAGTCAAAAGGAATAAACAAGAATTTTTGAATTCATCAATATAGGTTAGATGTGCTTTATGTGAATGAGCTATTACAAAAGAGATATGCATTTGAATATGTGAAGAACAACATTGTTGTGGTATAGTCTAGGGTAGCAGCTACTAATCGCTCACTCTTTTATCAGTAAAGAAAAATAATATGTACCCTTTTATCAGTAAATAATAATAGCATGTTCTACATACAATAGATATTTATCATTACAAGTAAAACAATGTACATCCCTGAAAATTTATTACATACCTTTAGGAGTGCACACATTACACTTTGGGAACAAATGCATGACTACCATTGTGCAAATGACAGATTGATGTGGTGAGGATGAAATTGAAGTAGTCCCTATATTTGTTGATTTTGAAAAGATATAAGACTGAGTAACTAGAAGTAAGCTGTGGAGAGTGCTAAAGAAGTATGGTTAGAGTGAATGGCTGCTTGGGGTTTTCAGATCAATGTATATAGATATTGCTTTCATAATTCTAAATTGTATGTTGTATAATAATTAACAAAAATATCACTTCTATTAATTTGTCATTGTTAACAAATGTATGTTGTATGTTTATGATACATTTCTGCTCTCTGAGAATGAACATGGTCTAAGAATGCTTGTGCTGTTGAATAATATATATTAACAAGAATAAATGCAAGAAAGACAAAAGAGTTTTGTGTTTGAGAGGGGTAAGGAGCAGGCAAAGTACAGTTGAACCTCTCTAAGTGGATCCCAGATAAGTGGATAATCTGGTTAATTGAATCAAATTCTCATAGTCCCATTTGGTTCCACAGAATTTAATGTTTAAAGAGTCTGGATAATGGATACTGCATAAAGATAATATCAGTTAAGTGAATCAGATTTTTAACATTTAATAATGTTTATGCCAGGGATATGTACAATTCCGACAATAGAAGTGGACCATTACTGATGCAACAGCAGGTGATGAACTTATTCCTGGTAAGCTGGAATTGGATTTTGAAAGCTACAATGCTATTGATGAGGATTTAGAAATAGATGAGAAGAGCCATTGCTGCTTCTATTAAACTCTGATTTTGAAGAAACAGAGGAAGATGAAGTAATGACTGAACAGGAACTGCCACCTTCATTAATGGACAGTATGAAAGCATTGGATACAGTGTTACACCATTTAGAAGCAAATGGTTGTGATTTATATGAAATTTTCTATAAATTAAAGTCAAAAATATTTGCGATTTCAAAAAGAAATTTAACTGAAAAATCAATTACCAATTATTTCCATAACATAGATGACAGTATAGATATTTAATGCTTGTACTGAAAAGGAAAAATTATTAACAATATTCATTATGCTGATCACACTGTCTAAGTTGCAACTAATGTAGAAGATCTCCAACTTCTGAATCTAGTAGCCAAAGAAAACAGAAAATTGTGTATTAACATTAATAAAATTAAATTTATGATATTTGGTAATAATTTTACTGCATCACTACAAGTCTTTATACTGCTTTTGCAGGTACACAATTGTTAAACTCTTAATTACAGCATTATTAAGCAGTACAAAAACAGTCTACTAACTAAACCTTTTATTTCAAGAGAAACACAATCAACAGCATTATCAACCCAGCAGAGCTGAGTACAGCGGAAAACTGTGTATCTACCAGGGAAGTCGCCAAGATAACATAATTAACAAGAAAGAAAAAGAGATGCTTTCAAATGCATGGAAATTTGCCCTAAGGAGACGACATGAGCATGCCTAGCCTTAAACTTAGGGCATAAAAAAAACGGAACTTTACTGCATTGTTTTGTTTTATTAAATGTATAGTTTATTAAAAGTGCTTTCTGTAAATGTCCCCAAATTTAAATTTTGTACCAATAATAGCTTTTCAACCAATAATATTTTTGTACCAATAATAGAATTTTCAAAAAAATTGTTTTTGAAAATTTAAAAGAATTCTGTATTAGAATCATAATGACCTATGGTTTGGAATTTAGAACGTCTTTTGTTCTAGATCAGGAGTCAGCAAACTGCGGCTCTTTGGTATGTATAGGTGGCTCTGAAATAAAATTGAAGATGAAAATAAAACTATTATAGTTTCATTTATAACATTTTCAGGAATGTTATTCACATAATGGCGATTTCATTTGTTTTATTCGTCTAGCAAAACTTCGTAATAAAATTTTTATAGAATTTTATCCATATAATGGCTAATTTTATCATATTTTCTATAATTTCTATAATTTTTTCATTTGTTTTATAGGTCTTGCAAAACTTCATGGCACTAAAATGTGTGCCTTAAATTAAAAACAATTAGCTATAAACCAGACATACAGAACTTTTTAAGGAAATGCAAGTTCATTGCTCACACTGATTGAAATCAATGAGAGCAATTTTTTATTTTTATTTTTTTCATTTAATAAAGAGAGATTAAAATTATAACTTGTTATTTAAATTTTCCTTATTTGTAAAAATATTTATGGCTCTCAAATAATTTTCAAATTGTTGTGAGGGACAGATTTGGTTCTTCCATCGGAAAAGTTTGCCAACCCCTGTTCTAGATTGTTAAAATATTAGAGATGAGGATGGCTGCATTACAAATGTTTCTCTTGAAATACAAGGTTTAGTTAGTAGACTGTTTTTGGACTGCTTAATAGTGCTGTAATTAAGAGTTTTAACAATTTACTGCATCATCTGATCAAATACTAAATAGAAGAAAAATTGAAAAAGTTTATAAATTTAAATACTTGGGATATCTGATAGATGATACTGGTAAGTGTGAAATAGAAAGCAAATGTAGAATTAAAATAACAAGACAAAATTTTTAAAGATGAAACCCTTTCTATACAACAATGAAATGAATTTAAATATTAGGCTAATAAAGATGATGAAATGCTATATTTGGTCAATACTCTTATATGGAGTTGAAACCTGGATACTTAATTCATATACAATCAAAAAGACTAGAAACCTTCAAAATATGGATTTTCAGAAGATTGCTCAAAATCTCATGAATAGCAAAAATGAAAAGTGAACATGTTTTAAGAAAGATGAATAAAGACCATGAACTGGTTGGTTTAATAAAAAGAAATAATAACTGCCTCTCTGGGACATTTGATAAACTATAATAGATATCACATTTTACAACTAATTCTTGAAGGCAAGATTGAAAGAAAAAAGAAACCCAGAAGAAGGATCTTGGCTATGGAATGTAAGAGACTGGACTGGTATAAATACAGAACAATTAATCAGAAATACAGAAGACAGAAAGTGGTTTGTTTGAGATGATTGTGACCATCATTAGGAGATAGCATTTGATGATGATTTTTTCCACAAAACACATATAAAATCAAATAATGGAAAGAGGTCAAATGATTGATTCATCAGTCTTGACTAACTTGTTCTGATTACTTCCTTCCTTCTCACAATAATGTGAATATGATATTGATAATGATGATTTACCTCACATTTTGATTATAAGTAAAATACATAAATATTTATAAACTAAACCAACCTCAAAGGAATTTAATCCAAATAATCCTAATTAATCTTGCTACATTTAATCCCTTGATTCTTAACGGAATTTTAATGATTTGAATTAAACTAATTTTTAGCACTAAAAATTAGTTTAAATTAATTCAGATCATTAAAATTCCATTAAGAATCAAGGGATTAAATAAAGCAAGATTAATTAGGATTATTAGAATACAGAAATAGATTTTGTATTCTATTTTTAATCAGTTTGAAGAAATTACTATTATTATTACATATTTTAAATATTGTATTTTATATGAATGTTTAATGAAATAAAAATAATAATAACAATATTTCAAAGTGAATGTTAAAGTATAATTTTGAATTTAAAAATATTCATTAGAAATTTTATTTTAACAAAATAATAGCTATTTATCAATCATTTATAACTAAAATTCAAAGCATATACAAAAATCTGAAAATATTTTTATATTAAATAGATAGATAGTTATATAAATAAAAAAATCAAATTGATTGATATTGATATTAATCATATTAGCTTTTTATTATATAGCTATTGTATTATGTTGACTGTATACAAGACATCAATAAAGAACAACTCTACACCAGAAGAAAAGAAAAATCCAGTAATTATATTGATTATATTTACTGTAACAGCAGTATTAGGTAGCAATAGTAAAGTGAAATAAAGAAATTTGAAAATGATAAAATAACCTGTCATTTTTTCCTAAACTATTTATTGAAAATTTATTTTTAACAATATCATATATTGGAAATTAGTTCCCATTTATTTCCTAGTATTAACCTTTCTTCAGTTATGACCATGGTTAACAAACACTATGGATTACAAGGGACAGTCAAACGTACAGTTGGTAGTCCATTAACTATGAATTGCAAAACACGGTTTAATACATATGGTGATCCATAATTCAATGACTCAAATGAACAAAGTATATTCTATGGTCAAAAATAAGCATAAAATGTCATATGAACATAGATTGGAAAGGCTTTACTATTGAGTTATCACACAAAAATGATTTGTGAGGAATGTTGACACAGGACAATCTTTAAATGTAGGCTATCTTTTTCCTAAGACTTATTATACATATTTCTTTAATATCTGACTTTTTTTTTATATTCAATGTCATACAACATGTATGAAATAAAATTTCCTCCTGCATCAATTATTTCTGCATAAACCATTTTGTGTGAAGTAATAAAGCCTTTCCAGATTTATGCTCATTTTATGCTTATTTTTAATCATAAAATATGCTTGTTCATTTATACTCTTGACTTAAGAATCAGTCTATATATTAAAAATTATATGAATTAATTTCCATACATTATTTATTGTATTATTATTACTATGACTGTTTCACTTCTCTCCATCATTTAGGATTTGATTCATTTTTGCTTTAAAGAAGAAATATCTTAATTGTAAACTGAAAATTATTAAAAATCAGTTTATCATTAAGCATATGTATGAATAATAATTTGCAACATGTTTTAAAAGAACATCATAAAAAATTCAATATAGCAATCTCAAACTATAATACTTATTTGCTCTGTATGATAGACGATACTATTTGGATAATATATAATTAAAAAAGATGATTATCTTAAATTATAGAAAATGTGCATTCAACATCATTAATTTGGCATTGTATAATCTGAATATTATCAGCTTTTTAGCACTTATTCTCTACTTTTGCTGTGCAGTGATGTCTGATTAGGACAATTCTTACACATTCTGCTATTCTTTGAATTACTTCATTAATCTTGTGTCTGAAGTAGAATCGTGATAAAATTGGAAAATGTAGAATCATATCAGTATTTTTTTGACTTTATTGATATTTAATATTGCATTTATATAAATATAACTTGTGTGCATGAATATGTAATTTGTTTAAAAATGATAATATTTTTAACAGCTCTGTTTATTATAACATCTCAAATAGCATCATTATAAGATTATATACAGGTTCAAAAAAATTTAATTGTACTTTAAATAATTATAATAAAAATATCTTTGGCCAGGTAGATTCTCCTCAGTTGCATAAGAATATACAAAAGAACATTAATTGAAAAAAGACCATTTACCAATGCTGTTCTATTTATAATTTCATACAATTTTAAAAACAACAAATTTTTGACATATAGGTAAATCCTTTTACTTACAATGTGATTCAGTTCAAACCTAACCATTATAGATCAGAGCAGTTGTAAATCAAAAATTCTAAAAATTTATAGATTGCACATTAACAATATTTATTATTACAACTCCAATTTACTATAATAAACTTAACAAACAGAAAAATATAAGAACCAGACATAAAAAGGATGCTTTTTATATATTAGACAATAAGTCAGAGTCCTGAACTCTGTCATTTGCATTGACAAATCACAGAATGTATTTATGATCATTGTGACCAAATTGCAGCTTGCAAGCCACATACAGCTCTTGGTATCTTTATTGTTGCTCTATACCATAAAAGTCAATAGTTTATATTATTTAAATTATATTCTCTTTCTGTACCTGTTTTCCAATATTTTGGAAGGGCATCTATACCTTTGGAACTGTATTATTTGATTCAAAAGATACAGTTAAGCTTAAGCTTTTATTCACTACATTGTTATTCATCATCATTTTGAAAATGACTTTCTTTTAATGCAGTTTTAGATGATGATAATACTAGAAAGAAAATCAAGAAATTATGATGAATACTCTAAAGTTCAAATATAAGTTTTTTAATGGTATCAATGTTTGATTTAGCAATATGAGGATAACTGTTATCCTGTTGTGTTATAATATAGTTTTGAGAGTAGATCACAGAATTTTGATTTGACTGAATACTTTAATTTATTTTTAATTTATCTGAAATATAGAAACTATTAATTATGAATTTTTATTTCATATAATCTTCCAAAATCATGCCTTGCCAATCCCAAAAAATATAAACATAACTAAAAGTAAACAATAAGCCAAATAAGTAAGATAAATATCGTTTATTCAAAAACATTTTCAGCTATCCATATAGCCTGCCTCAGTTGAAATTATTTATTAATTAAAGTAAAAAGTATTTCAGTATAAGCATAGCCTTTTCAATAGATAATGTAGTTCCTGTTTATATATATGTTTGAGTAAAGATGTATATTAGCATTCATAATATTTCTTTTTGAAAAGAATATCCATGGATATTCTTTTCAAAAACTTACATTAAACAATGAACATTATAAAACTTAAGTATGAGCTTTAAAGCTTCCATCATACTTTCCTGATTTCTAACAATAAACTTTAGATGTTTAATTTTTAGTCAAGATTTATCTAAAATTAAATATTTTATTGCAATTTTTATTCTCATCTATTAAGAGTTGATATTCTTAATCAAACAGCAATAAGTCAACAGTTTAGTGTTCATTATTTTTAAATTTTTGTATTTGTTTATGCATCTGGTCTTGAGATAAACAATTCTTACAATAAATTTATTCATTCTATAAATATCAGTACTTTTCATCTCTTCAGCTCCCCAAAAACATAACTTTACACTTCAAATTTGGTGCAACTTATTATTGACACTACCAAATTTATCATGATAAAGAATTACCAGATATTAATTTTTGATATGAAATAATTTGTAAATAGTCAAGTAATAAAATTTTATTTAGCATTTAATTTGTACATGCTAAATTCTTATTGTTTTTGTTTAAATAAAAACAATAAAAATCATCAATAAATTATTAAATCCATTATAAATTCTATTTTGATTTTGTTACTAAAACAGGGTGCGTCAGCTAAATCTGGACAAATTTCAAATTGAATTTCCCACCATATTTGACGTCAGTGCTACAACGCTGCTGACGTTTTAGTAAGCCAAGACAGATGATGTGTTTGAGGATAAGTTAAAAATGGCTGATCAGTTAAGATCGAGTGCAGAATATAATCGGAGAGCAGCGATAATCGAAGGCCTTCACGCTGGATGTTCACCTACCAAAATAATTCAGTTCTTTAACTATCCAAGATCGACACTTTATGATGTTGCTGCTAGATATGCTGCTTCAGAGAAGTCTGAAGAAGATTCTGCCAACCCTGCCAGGAAGAGCCATTCCAGGGGGAGATCATCAAGGACATCGGAAGTTGTCCAAAGGGCTCAAGAGCTCATCTCAGAGGACCCAGGGCAATCTCTCAGGCAGTTGGCAAACAGCAGGACGGCGCACCTGCGCACATCAGTCATTTACTGCAAAACTGATTGTCAGACAACATGGATATGTTTTGGTCTAAAGAATTCTGGCCTCCTAACAGTCCAGATTTGAATCCTTTGGACTATTACATATGGAGCGTTGTTGAAAGGGTCTCTAATAGGTCGAGACATCCTAATGTAGCATCTCTCCGGGCCGCTATTGAGGCAGCGTTTTCGAATTTGGACAAGCAGGCGTTGCGCAGGGGATGTCATCGTTTCCGGTCGAGGATCGAGGCAGAAGGGAATTACATTGAGTAATTTTAATCTAAAGGGATCCCAAAGTAATGTGCAAATGATAATTTTGATAATTTTATTCTTTTTGTTAAATAAAATTTTGTTTAATTAAATTGTCTATTTTGTCCGGATTTAGTTGACGCACTCTGTATATTTGTGGAAATAAAATATTATAAAAAATTAATAGTAGTATTATATATTTTGATTGAAGAAACCAAATATATATTAAATTCTATTAGTTTTTTTTTTGTTTTATTTTAAAGGAATTTATCATTCATTAGTTTAAAACAATTTTTTTAATTTGGATGAATAAATGAAGTTGAGATTTTGAAAAATTGTGAAGCTATAAAAATGTAAAGATTCAGTTATATTATTTTTATGATGTAATTAGCAAAACAAAAAATATATTGTTAAAATTAGTAAAATTTGTTAGTGAATATTCTCAATAAAAATTAAACATTCAGATATAATAAAAATACTGTGAAATGAAATATGTAATGTAAAATATGATTACACAGCCTTAACATTTGTGTTTTCTTAAGTTTTGAATTATTATAATAATCAAAAAATCACTGTTGTTTACTTAATAAAATATATTTATTTACAAGTATGAACAGTGCAGTGATGACACAACTAATCTATACTATATTAAATTTGCAGTAAGATAAAACATAAAATTGTGCTGATAAATTAATTATTAGATAATTACAGATTATATATTTAAAAATTTGAATCAAAACATTATAATTTTTTAAAGAATATGATTAAAAACTTTGCAATTATGTACAGAAGAAAATTATATAAATTGTGAATTGAGTTTGCTTCAATAAGTAATGATTCAATTTAAGAAACTATTATTGCTTTAGCAGGAACAAAATAGATCAGGTAAATGATTATTATTTGGAAATGTGCAAGAGTTTAAAGCAAAGAAATCAGATTAAAAATATATTGTTATAGGAAGTAAGCATATCAACAAATATAAAAAATAGTGTTCCAATAGTTTAATAGAATATGAATTGTTTTGCTATGAAATTCAGTTCTACAATAACAGCTGAGAAATTCTTCAATCAAGAAACAAATGTACTCAAAATGAGTTAGAAGCTATTTCAAATGAAGTCTGGTTATCAGGTGCAATTGTTGATAGTGAATAGTTGATGTAAAATCACTATAGTAAACAGCTAAGAGAATCCAAAATTAAGAGATGTTGATCATAGATTCAAAATAAAGCTGCTCAAATAATTTGTAGTGGAGTAACTTAGAAGTAATTATAAATTTTAATAATTAAATTTTAACTAATGTATTTCCATATAATTCTTGAATGGGCTATCCATAAACTCTGCACTCTCCTGATTAAATTAGCAGATAAGTCTTAAGATAAACTACAATTGTGGCTTTGCCCAATTTAATGTTAAATTTATATAAGGAGTCACTAAAGTGTATGGAAATAGCTGAATATTTTGAACACGTTTAATCAGAATTCTTTGAAATTTGGCATCAAGTTAGAAGTATTTATGTCTTGCTGTCTGTATTTTTTCAACTTTATATTGTCATTTGTTTTTGAGATCCAAGATAAATTTCACTTTTTTTAAAGAGCACTAGAGGTCAATTTGACCATGTTTGAAATGAGCATTTCATCCTGAATTCAGTGATATAGCACATGCCTATCTTATCTTTTAGGAAAACTTAAAAAAGACACATGTTGACTTTATCAAAATGTCACTTCTTCATGGTGATGGTTTATTCACTGCAAATTGCTGCTAATCCTTCTGCATTGTCAGATCATTTTTAATTTTTTGATAATATAATATTTTAAGTGCTAACTACTGTTTTCTTTATTATCATTTTCCAAAACTAAGATTTGAGTATCTTATTAATGTTTTCGCAATGTTTTTTATAGAATAGCATTATCGGCTGACGATCGCCCATGCGGAAGCATTAGCAGTGATCACAGTGAATGAACCATACACCTTTACATCTTATCTAATAGATTCTGCTGAAAAATATCATTAAGTTTTCTTTCATACTCTTCAAATTTCAGTCTATACGAATGGAAAGAGTGCTTCGCGTCACTAAGAGCAAATTTAAAACATATTTGTTTTGTATTTTCCTGTTTTTTATAGAATAGCATCCCATTATCGGCTGACGATCGCCCATGCGGAAGCATTAGCAGTGATCACAGTGAATGAACCATTGTTATGAAGAAGCAATATCATGTTAAAGTCAGCATGCATCTTTTTGAGATTTTCCTAAAAGATAAAATAGGCATGTGCTATATCACTGAATTCAGGATGAAATGCTCATTTCAATCATTACCAATATGCATTATTACACTCCAGTTTATCGTAATAAACTTTAACAAATACAAAAATACAACCAGATACCACAAGGATGCTTTCCATATATCACATCATTTTTTCATGGAGTAAATAGCGATGATGATCTGCCAACCCTTACGTTAAGATTTTTTCAACGCTTATTAAATAGTATGGGCTTTATATATAGCAAACGCAATAGTGCCCTTTAAAAAAAGTGAAATTTATCTTGATCTCAAAAACAAATGACAATACAAAGTTGAAAAAATACAGATAGCAAGACATAAATACTTCTAACCTGATGTCAAATTTCAAAGAATTTCGATAAACCATTTTCAAAATATTTATCCATTTTCATACATTTTAATGATCCTGTATATATATACTGTGTATAAACACAAACAAATATGCTCTGAAATAGAAATTTGTAATGCTTCATTAAGCTAATTGGCTAAAATATTGGGACATTAATCCAAAGATCTTGATTCAATTCCAATATAAAATAAATTTTTATTTTAAGTATGTAGGCAAAATTATATTTAAATTATTAATCATTAAAATAGGACATATTAGTCCAAATTTAACCAATTATTAAAATTTATAGTTAATTTTAAATTATTAAATTGGGTTATTTAGCTAGCTTTATTTAATTTGAGGTGATAAAATTGTTAGTAGAAGATGACACTGTTTACATAATAATTGGTGTCAATTATATACTTTTATGTGAAAAAACTAATTGCTCTATGTAGGTACTTAACTCTAAATTATCAAAGGCACTCATAAGTGAATGAACCATTGTTATGAAGAAGCAATATCATGTTAAAGTCAGCATGCATCTTTTTGAGATTTTCCTAAAAGATAAAATAGGCATGTCGGTCCCTATTTACCGCATAAAAAAAATTATTTTTATTTGTGTTGCAAACGATATATTTTATAGCTGCTTACAAAGTTTCAGGAAATTTTTTTTATGCGATTTCTTTTATGCGGTCCCTATCCCCCGCACAAAAACAGGTTTGACTGTAATTTTAAAAGTTAAATTATACTTTATTATACTAAGGAACTGACTTTTCTTTTTTTTTTCTATATTTCTAATTTTAAAAGTTAAATTATAATTTATTACACTAAGGAACTGACTTTTCTTTTTTTCTGTATTTCTGTAATGGTTATTACAATCGCTCACTGCACAATTCACCATTTTAGTAATAATCACATCATAAAACAGTTAAAACACGCAAAAATCGTCTAACGGATACGACCTACTCATAAGCAAATACAGTATCCATTTCAGATTTGCAACTCAGGTGACGTCATGCGCGGAACTGACCAATTTTGTATCGTTAAATAGGCATACCGTGTCTACGTGTATCGTGGAAGTAGGGAGAAAATTTTGATTACCGAAGTATATCCGTAAAATCGAATGGTTACGATAAAAACTTTATGGGCCCAGTAGAAATAGGGGTATAAGGGTCAACTTTGAAATCTTTAATGAAACCGTATGCCGATTTGGGCATAATTGGATAGAACTGTCAAAATCAAACAACTTTTGTTTTGAAAGTTTTTTAATATCATCTACGGATTGTGAGATATCACAATGAAACTGTATGCCGATTTGGGCATAATTGGATAGAACTGTCAAAATCAAACTTTTGTTTTGAAAGTTTTTTAATATCATCTACGGATTGTGAGATATCACAAAAGAAGATGCCGCCACATGTACCACCGATTGGGCTATGCAAGCAATAAAAAGAGGAATCCGACAGAGGGCATCTATATTCGAAACAATATTGAAGCAGAAACAAAGCAGTATTATGCAGATTTAAGGCAAATTCGAATACTCGGTGGTATTACTCGAACTACAGATTTGACAAGTCTTTCGCTATCACAGTTCGGTATGGAGCCATATTCGAAGAAGAATCCGACAGAGGGCATCTATATTCGAAACAATATTGAAGCAGAAAAAAGCAGTATTATGCAGATTTAAGGCAAATTCGGATACTCGGTGGTAGTACTCGAACTACAGATTTGACAAGTCTTTCGCTATCACAGTTCGGTATGGAGCCATATTCAAAAACAAGGGTTTCCCTACTTGTTTTAGCCCTTATGAGCGCAATAGATGTATACAGACGCCATTTATCCATAGGTGATATTAAAAATCTTTCACAAAAAAGTTTTGTTTTTCAGAGTTCTATCCAATTATGCTCAAATACGTTTTCATTGAAGATTTCAAAGAAGGCCTACAGAATTTTTATCGTAACAATTAGATTTTATGGATATACTTTGGTGATCAAAATTTTTCTCTCTACTTACAATCTCGAGAGATCTCTCCTTACTACAATCTCTGCATTTGCGAGAAAAAAGGTGGTACGGGTGGTAAGATACACTCTGTATAGTAAAAATAGAAATTCTCGCTTAGAAATACTCATGTCACTAAACAAGTATCTAAATTTATATTAATTTCACATGACTGACTTTTATCTTATAAAATAAAAGCCATAATTAATTTATTTTTATTGCACGAAAATCAGGATAAAGGAAAAATATCTATACGGAATTCGTTCCTTGTGAATAGTATTTATTCGTTACAAATAAATAATATATAGTGAATCGGGGAAGTTGACCAACTTTTTCTTTCTGACCCTAAAACTTATATTAAATTAGTAATTTTTGTTACAAAAAATTATATATAGTAATTTTTTGTAACGAATTATATATATAATTCGTTACAAAAAATTATATAATCGGGGAAGTTGACTAACTTTTTCTTTCTGACCCTAAAACTTATATTAAATTTGAACATTTTTATTTCATGTTTTTTGTACTTAAATTTACAAGTGTTTTGCAATTATGACTCAAATCAAAAACTTATTAAATAACAATCGTGTCATTATTTATGATTAAAAAAGTTACAGCCACTGCACTTTGGATGATATTCACTTTAATAAATAGCAAAAATAAACTCTTTACTCATCCAATCAACCTCTTGTTCACTTATAGCATGAATATTTTAATAGAATAAATTATTAAATTCTATAAAATTACAAGAATTAAATAAAATTAGATATGTAGATATCGTATAACCTCACGGTGGCCAAGTTGCGGCTTGTGAACCACATTCGACTCTTTGGTACCTTTAGTGTGGTTCATATCATGAAAGTCAAGAGTTAATATAAAGCAACATCTTTTAATTAAGAAAGATGTAGGAGTTGTCCATTTGTCCATATAAAGTAAGCTATTCCAAACAATTAAGAAAACGGATTTAGCAGTTTTTCTAAGCATTTCAGATACAATTAATATTAAACATATAATGAATTATTTACTGTGTGGTTCCATACCATATTTTCCATCAGCATTTTTCTATAATCTTGTTTTTAACCTCCTGTAAGATAAGTGTAGGCCTACCATATATTTGTGATGCATCGAAGCAATTCATGCCTCCTCTGTTTATTTGTTATGCTGCAAGTTTGAAACTTTTTTCAAACCAAAGACCTCTGCTTGGGTTCTAATATATATTCTTATCATTTTATTTATAAAAATAAATCATAAATACAAAAATTTAAATTCGGAATTTAATCCTGAAGCAAAAATTGACATCTTTCTCGTTGATCAGAGCGAGATTCAACTTTTAATCACGTGATTTAAAATAGCTAAATTAAAACGACATCGAAAGCTAAGTATTCTTTAAAATATCCACTACACATTAAACGTATTAATTTTTACTATGCTGATAGTATTACGATTATAATAATACTTCAAAAAATGACTATAATTTTTGTTGAAAATTTCAACATTCACTGGAAACTTTTCGATTTCCAACGCGAGTAATTAATAATCTGATAATAGCCATCTATATTTTGGCGGGCTTATATGAGGTTGTAATAAGTTACCTTTTATCGCCACCTGTTTATATACTAAAATTAGAGAAAAATAAGCTACTCCTCCCGATTTCCCTCTCTTCCGATTCACTCTATTTAAGTATAACAATCGTGAGAAACTTTTCGCAAAATGAACTGTTACCATTGTCCATAGCAAACATTCAAAATTAAACGAGAAGAGTTTCATAAATACTGGAAATATTACATTGAGCGTATAAAGAAAAATTTCCTCTGAAGTGCTTGTTCTCTTTTAGTTTGATTACCGATGTTAAGATGGATATAAAATATGATGTATTTAAAACTTTAATCTTAGAACATATTCTGAACTTTTTAATCTGATTTTTCATATATGCTTGTATATTTATTTAATATTAGTTATACTCTATATCTATGGTTATACATTTTTATGTATCGATCACATGATGCTGTTCAGTTTTATTCATTTTGATTTTTTACAATTGAAATGATTCAAATCGAATGATTATTACAGATTATGACATGCTATTATGCATTATTATGGATCATTATATATTATTACAGGCCATTATACGTCATTACAGCTCATTATAGATCGTAATTGATCATTATACCGAAACATTACATCATTATATCGAATCATTATATCATTATATCACTGATCATTATAGATTATTACAGATAATTTCAGAACAATACCGGTATTTATAGAGTATTATAAGAATTTCTTGATCTAACTTGATTATTTTCAATTAACTGCTTCTTCTAGAAGATTGTTTCCTATGCATAGATGAACGGTAATCCAATTTAAGGTATCTCGACCTAGACTTAAGAATATAGAATTATTGTATCTCATCAAACATATGAATCCATGCCAAATAATATATGAATTATATTTATAACTTACAATATTGTTACTTTTAAATAATTATATTTATTGATTCATCGAATGATCTAATATTATAAAGAATGTCAGTATCGAGAAAGGACGGGACGTATTATGCAGAAATGAAGATGGACGTGGAATGAAAAAGAGTTAGCTCAGGTTACGTTTGCTATTATAGAGGACGTCTTACAATTCATAGTGGTTTTTAAGATATACGTTAGCTTATGTTAGTTTGAATTATACTGCAAAACATAAAAGATATTTCAAACATCTGCTATTTTAAAAGTCCACTATAGGATGGCCTTCGCAGCTGATGATCAACCAGGACCCCTTCTGAAAAAATGAAAGAATGGAATCCTGACTTGACCCGATCCTTTAATCTGTTAAGCAATTGTCTTACTGTGAGGTCATACGGCCGATGAAAACGATTCAAAACCACAGCTCTAAAAATTAATAAATTAGCATATATGTTAAAGGGAAATCCTTCTCAACAAGAAGTACCGTATAGTCTTATATGTGAATTTCTTTAAAATGATGATAATTTAGTAGAGTTATTTACTGAAACAGCAAAAAAATCCAATATTTAACCAACAGTAACGAACAATATTCAACCAAAAAAATTCCGACGGTAAAAAAATCCAATCCTTTATCAAGAGTCTTATTCTCTACATGGGTCGATTAATAGTCAAATTTCATTCCAACTGGATAAAATTTATGAGAATTGTCTTGTTCATGCCAAAAAATATACTTCTTTTCATGTTCCGTTTTATTCCAATCTGAAATGGGAAAAATTCTTATTAATACCATATTTAATTCGTTTTTTATCATATTTGAAATAAATTTTTAAATTGAGAACTATACATTAAATTATAATTGTACTATATGCGACTTTTAATGAGCTAATATTGAGCATTTAATGGAAATATGTTTATGAAATACTTCTAATACTTTCGTATTGAATAACTCCAATCTGCATTTTGCTAAATTAATTAAATTTGATAGTGAAATATGTGTTATACGAATCGAATTATCCGCTGAATTTCTGTGGTGAAAGCAAAACCTTGACTGTTTTCGTCGATCCAGGTTCAATTCGAATCTCACATCTCCAGTGATTTTAGAAGGTTAGTTGAACTTCCTTCAACTTACAATTTCCCAACCAGGGATGTAGGAGGCCGTGGTGAGCATGTAAATGCCTGGCCGCATTATATTCATCGAGCGAGAAGTGACGTAAGATCAAACGGAAAAGAATAGAGAGTCGAAATACGTCATTAAATTCTTTCCTTTAAAAGTGTTCCTAATCTAAATATCTTTTCTCGAAATGAATTTCAATAAAAGAAATATTTTTATTTCTATAACAGTTTGCACACTCCGTAAATCGAAAATTAAAATGGAAAATAGAAAACTGATATATATTATCCTTATTGAGCTTAAAGAGATAATTGTGTTATGTAGAATATCAAATAAATATTTAAAAAAATAATGATATTACTTTGCCAAATGATTTTATAAATAAAATAAATGGTTTTCATTTATTGTGTTTATATTATCTATATAATTTCGAACTTATTTGCGTGAGAAAAATTTTTCGCAAATCACGCATTTTATATGATACAATAAATTTCTCAAACATTTATATGTCTATAATCAATTTATTCAACACACAATCTCAATTAAACTAAATATATATTTTAATCATCAACTGCTTCCAAGTAGCATGCAAAATGCTACCTTTTTTGATTTATGAAAATGATATCATAACTATGGTTACCTAGACCGTCAGAAACAACAAACATGGGGGCCGAAAAAATCAAGTTAAAGTATATAGTGTTAGAGGAACTGATTGACGATTCATTTCGATTATACATCTCCAATATTTCTAAATCAAGAATGGGCAACATGATGAATACCTATGTGAGAATTATTTCCCATCTAAAATAAAATCGTAATTACCAAGTACGAAGATAACTACTAATTAAAATTGAAATTGAATAATAATATAAATTGAAAGCATTAATTCTCAATATTATTTAAGTGAATTGAAAGAACAATTTCCAATGAACAAATCTTCGTTTGATGTCAAAAGTTTATAATGTTATATCTAATTACATTATAATAGTATTGCTTAAAGTAATGATAATTTTATAAACTTGACTAATGAAACAAGCAAAAACAATGATCGCTTACCTAGCAATACAGTACATTATGTTATCTCAAAATGAATAGTATAAGAAATTTTTTTAATTATTTATATTTTCTCGATTGCAGGTATGATGTCAATTCTAGCTAAAAATAAACTGTCAACATACCGTTTTCCATTCAACAAACGATTAAAAATGATTTTATGGACATTGGCTATTTCTAAGTGTTTTAGATGGGTTGCTGATCGATTTGATTTGAGAAGTGTCAATTGATTTAAACTTGTAATTTAATTTGTGCAATTGTACCTTTTATTCAATCCTACTACAAGGTGTTAATAATGAGAAAATGAAAATTTAGATGTTTACAAAGAATCACCAGGTAGTATGCACAATTAAAGTGTTCTAAACATTATATACCTGTTTTCAATGAAGCAGTCACTCTCTGTTCCAACAGAATTGCATATTCTGGTGATTCTGCTTATGCTCTCAACATATGGCTTCTGAATCCTTTTAGAGATAAGGGAAACCTTAAAAATAATCAAAGACATAACAATATAGTTCAAAGAAAAGCAAATCTGTAATAGAACAGGCTTTTGCTCAGTTAAAAGAAAAATTTAAAATATTTTTATATTTAAATATGTCTAATATGAAATACCTTTAAATGTAATTTTAACAATTTGCGTTTTGCATAATTTCATTCTTAGAATGGATGAAAATGAACGTGAAGAACTAATTAATCAAAGCGAAATAGAAATTTTGGCTTTCATTAATTATTGGAAGCCAAAATTTCTATTTGGCTTTCAATAATTAATGAAACTGTCCTAACAAACTAACGAATTCTAAACGTTTAGTTTATAATTCGTTAGTTTGCTAGGACAGTTTCCCTTCCTTTTTCTAACATATATATATATATCATTGTTCCTCTAAAATTTTTTGTCTTATGTAAAGAAATTTTGTTGTTTAAGCATTCACTATTAATTTAATAAATTTTTATTATTGTTAATTTTTGCAACAAAGAGTGTGTTTTCATTCCAACGAACTTCTAATTTAATTGATGTCGACGAATTTGATCTTTCTGTTATTCGGGCAACTGTGTCAGAAATTTTCAGAGAAAATAAATGTCCAACGTACCAAAATTTTAGTACATGTAAAAGAGAAAATAAACTACGATGGAAGTGAAAGATCGCTTCGTCGAATAATGAAAAATAAACTTTACTTCAAATACGGCAAGATTGATAACAGATCGTTTTTCTTAGAAAGATCAGATGTAGTTGCCGATCGTCACAGATATTTACAACAGATACACCATTTTAGAGTAAAGGTAAGTAATTTTGTATATTTAGATGAGATCTGGATAAACGAGAATCATTCTAAGCAAAAGCAATGACATGATAAATTATCTGTTAAGGGTCGAAAATTACCTCTTGGGAAAGTCAACGTCTTATGTTGTTACATGCAATGGGTTTGATTTTTGATTTTTTAAGGGTCGAAAATTACCTCTTGGGAAAGTCAACGTCTTATGTTGTTACATGCAAGTGGTGAGGTTTGTATAAAAAACGCAATTTTGCGTTTTTTATACAAAACGCAAAATTACCGGTATTATTCCGATCTGGCACTAACTCCGAAAATTATCTGGTGAGGGTGTGTTTATACAAAACGCAAAATTACCGGTATTATTCCGATCTGGCACTAACTCCGAAAATTATCATGATGAAATGGATGGAAATAAATTTAAACATTGGTTTCCAATCACCGTTATTACCAAACATCCGTAATAATTCTGTGATCATAATGGATAATGCACCTTATCATAGAATGTTGCGAGAAAAACTTCCAACATTAACATCTAGAAAAGCTGAATTGATGGAATGGGTCAATTGTCATGGAATTTCTTTCTCTCCGAACATGCTTAAACATGATTTTTATGAAATAGTGAAACAACATAAAAAAAAAACAAAGATATGTGATTGATGAAATAGCATCTCAAAATGGACACAGCATTATC
>AYEL01084441.1:0-46639 GCA_000484575.1 Olivierus martensii
TATGATCAGTTATGTCAAATTGTGGAAATTTAAATTTAATATAGTTTAAAAATCTTTTTTCATTTTGTTCAATTTTAGGATTCATTTGATATTTTCTGCAAACACGGCGAATTGTACTTGGATGAGGTAAAATAACATTGCCACTGGATCGCAAAAAATTATATCCATGGGGAGAAATTGAATATAGCAAACTAGAAAATATAAGTATTTCTGAACTATATATAGGTTTATTTCTTTTACATATTGAGAGTTTAAACTGTTCAGACAGAAATGAAATGTGTGCTGATAAATCATCATTAATACTATTATCTATATTTGACAGTAAGTTTTGTATTGCATTAATGAGCAGTCCAGGAACAGTCACTTGGCTTTGAAGGGGTGTAACACCAGAAAGATGGGATTTTTGCCGTTAGCTATTTAACATTACTAATATTCAGATTTGTTACCGTATACATACAGTATAGTACAGAATTTTCTCTCTTAAAAAGTATCGAATAATGAAAGGAAGAACACTTATGATAAAACAGGAAACAAAAACAAAAAAAAAAGTTAGCGATTACACTAGAGCAAAAAATGGATGTGATTGAGCAACATAAAAGCGGCGCTCAACTTCCGCTTTCGATTTGGCGGTTGGTTTGATGATGGTATGTGACAATTCCTGGTAAGTTATTTAGATGATGAACAATGATGCAAAATATGAAAATAAATATTTCTTAAACAGCTAGTATTGTAGTTATTCATTGTGAAGTTGGCTAATGGCCAGAATCTCACAAAGCAAGAACCAATTACCATATTTTACATATAGTTAATACTTCGAATAGTGTGAGAAATTCGTGGAACTCATTATTTGCACTACCTGTATATCTTACAAATTCCATTACTCACTACCATTTTAAAATACAAATAGTTCTGGCTTTAGATTTCCCAAGTTTAAGCCTGAATGATATTGGAAATTAAACCTAATATGCAAAACATTCACGTTGCAAAATCTCAATTTTCATTGAAATCCCTTGAAATTTTTATAGTTTATTACATTTTTCATTCTCATTCTATTGATGTGAAAGAAATAAAATTTGGGAGAAAAAAATGTTTAAAATTATCATTTCACACACACACACACACACACACACACACACACACACACACTCCAATTTACAATAATAAACTTATATACAAAATGGATCCTGTTTGTGTATAAGACCACTGATCAGGTTCAAACACTCAACTATAGTGATCATTCATACGGTAAGTCTACGACTACTTATATTTGTAAATTAAGCAAAAGTTGTGCAATGAATTATCTGAAATCTACAAAATAATTGCCATGAATGATCAATAAATAGTAGTGTACAGGTAGGCCTCCATTAGTGCGAATAATTGGTTCCACGAATTTCTCGCACTATGTGAAGTATTAACTATATGTAAAATATGGTAATTGGTTCTTGCTTTGTGAGATTCCGGCCATTAGCTAACCTCATGATGAATAACTACAACACTAACTGTTTAAGAAATATTTATTTTCATATTTTACACTGTTGTTCATCATCTAAATTAATAACTTACTAGGAATTGTATCTCATACCATCACCAAACCAACTGCCAAATCGAAACCAAAATAGCGAATAGAAAGCAGAAGTTGAGCACCACCTGGCCGCCAATTCTGGGTCGAGAATTGAGTGAATAGTCCGATTTGTCAATTAAGCATTGCAACTTTATTGAATCAGTAATTAGTCCGATTTGCAATTAAGCATTGCAACTTTATTGAATCAGTAAATTAGTAAAGATAGAATTAATAAGCGAAGTTAATGAACCAATGAGAAATTTTTAAACAGATAGAACTAAGTTAATGAACCAATGAGAAATTTTTAAACAAGTTTTCCATTTGTTTATTAGCAGAATATGATAGCAAAAGATAAAAACAAATTTTTTTCACAAGTTTTATTTTAAATAAAGAAATCAGGTAATAAAAGAAAATAAATAATATCAGTAGCACAGCAATATAATAGGCAAATAAATTTGTAAAGATATCCTTATTTAAAAAAATTTAACAAAGAATGCTTTTATGTCGCTCAATCACATCCATTTTTTGCTGTAGCGTAATCACTTCTCTTTTTTTCGTTTCCTGTTTTATCATCAAAAGTGTTCTTCCTTTTATCCATTTCGATACTTTTTAAAAGAGAAAATTCTGTACTATACTGTATGTATACGATAGCAAAGCTAAATAATAGTACAGTAATGTTAAACAGTTAACGGCAAAAAGCCCATCTTTCTGATGTTTCACCCCTTCAAAGCCAAGTGACTGTTCTTGGACTGCTCCTCGTCTGGTTTTACTAACCAAAAATTAACGGTAATTTGTTAATTGACATCATAAAAGGAGACAGAGCCTTGTTAGTAAGACTGGTCAATGCTTACAACTTGCATTAATCGAATTTTTGCTCTCACTAACTGAAAAACGGTATCAATTTTATAAGTCGCACTAATTGAAATTGTATTATTCAAACTCGCACTAATCAAGGCCTACCTGTATATCAGATTTGAATTCGCACTAATCGAGGCCTACCTGTACATAAGATCGGAAGAGCGTCGTGTGCAATAATCGAGGCCTACCTGTATTTGCAATTTTTCTTGTATTTTTTACCAAAAAAACAGACGAACTCTGAAAGTTTAAAATTATATATTTTCAAGTAAAACTAGCTTAAAAATAAACTCCAATAATTATAGAATTAAAAGTCCTGAATTACCTGTAACCTATACTGTCTGATCATTTCTAATCTGTTCTCAGACCCCTTGTTTTCTTCCTTTTGCTCGATGCTGCTAATAATTCTCCATGATGCTCTTCGAGCTCCAATGACATTTTTATATGCTACTGAGAGAAGATTTCTTTCTTCCACAGTTAACTCCATATCCAAAGAAGCAACTTTTTTCATGGCTTCTACCATTTCTAAAAATATAAAATTTCATTACTTATTTAAAAATTATAGTTTATAAATGTTAATATTTTACCAGATTATTCTGTCATCAAAATAGTTTAACTTTTCAAATATCACGACCTCATTATAAATAAGTCTAATATGAATATATTGATTTAATATAGACAACTCAAATGATTTATTTTGATGAAAGATGAAAAATTTTAAAAATTATGATAATATTTTGATAAATTTTATAAATTGGCATTTTAATTTGAAATTAGTTATAAGTACTTTCCGACCATAAAAACCTATATAGTTTATTACTGAGTGAATATATATACTACAAAAAAAAAAGTTCAAATTCCTTGCAAGCATAAATTATTGACAATATTATGTTCCTGTTAGTCTTAATGGAACAGACTAACAGGAACTTAACGCTGTCATTAGGAAAATTTGATATACACTTTAGAGAAATTTTTATTGCACCACAGCATAGATTCAGCTCAATATGTGCAGTGAGGAATTTTAACAGAGTTTAAAGGGAAATGATTAAAAATTCTACGTAATCATCATCTCATTAAGGGGAATTAAATAGGAAAAGAGAAATTTTTTCTGTTATAATCTAATCTTGATTTCTTTGTTCAAATACTTTCACATAGTGTAAAAAATCTAGCTCATTCTAATCAGGGGAGTGCCAACCATGGCCCCCTCCGATTGTGTCGATTTTTACATATTTTGTAGTACACCCCTCCCACAAAATCATGGTAAAGTAATACGATGCATCTCTCAAGCATTCCCGAAAAAAGGGTTTAAAGTTTCTATATTCTTTATATACCTAGTCATATTGCCCCATTGTTGAATGTTGTTGTAGTGCGATGTGTTCGGCGTTTGATTTTGATCATCAACGATAAAAAGAATGTGGGTTTGAACCTTGACTGATTAAAAAAAAAATTATCAAAAATGAAGAGGATTATTATATAATATATTTTATTAATGAGGCAGGTGTCAAGTAATATAAAACACAAACAGAATCAGACTTAGTTCACACAATTTAAAATAATTATGTAAAAATCATCTTTAAGAAATTAAAAACTAGTGAACTGTTGTATGTCTCTTTTTAATTAAATAATTTGTTTTCATTGCTATATGTTAATTATCATTTACTTAAATATATATGGTTATAATTTTATTAATGGTATTGTCGGATTTGAATTGATTGTAATAAAAACAAAAAAATAACAATTAACAATTGAACTAATGAATCATGTGTTGCAATGACGAGCTGGTTTACAGAGCTCTATTTTGTCGGAAGTTCACATAATCAGAAGTCGTTAACCAACACCCTTAAATTTATATAATTCTCTTCATTCTGCTAAATTATTTGCAAGATGTTATTTTTGAATATTGCAGAAAGTACTGTATTACAGACTTCAATTATTTTACTGATTAACGAATGAAGTAATTAAAATAGTTTTCAATGACACACTAATGTCACTATTTTGTTTTGTTTTTTTTTTTTTTTTTTTTTTCGATAAAAATGAAAATAATTCAAATTTAATATGAGTTTTAGGGTCTTTTTTTTTTTTTTTTTTTTTTGCGATAAATCTAGTAATCAAATATCCATTAATTATATTAATTCCAATATGAAGAACTCACTGACTCCACTTTGAAATGACTGATGACTTTTAGATAATTCCATCTTAATTCTGACTCATCACACAAAATTTTATAATTCCCGTCTAATAACTTAGTTTTTGAAATTTTACTGTTCAAAGATTTTTTTGTAATTTCCATTGAAAAATTATGAAAAAAAATTTATAACATAATAAATATAATATATCCCTATAGCATTAATTAAAGACAAAATAAATCAGCATTTTCAAAAAAAAAAATAAAAAAGTCAATCATTGAATGCTACTTAATCATTTTATATTAAAAAATTTTTTAGTTTTATTTTTTTCATATATTATTTTGTAGAAGAAATCAAAGGATTTGTTTGTAAAAATTAATATATAAGGTGTAGTAAAAAGTAATCCATTATTTTTGCATGAAATTGGTTTTATTTAACATACTTAGAATGATCCGATTTAGGTCAAATATGCATGTTTTGTTTAATAACTTGTTGCCATTTTGAAGGTAATTCCATTATGCCTCTTTCATAGAAGCCCTTGTCCCTATTGGCAAAAAACTGGGACAGTCGATTTTCACAAGCTTCTCTTGAGGCAAATTTTTTACCAGCAAAATAGTTCGCCATGGACAGGAACACAGGTGGTAATCACTTGGTGCAGATCCGGACTATAAAGTGGATGCATAAGAACTTCCCAACCAAGCTCCCGGAGCTTCTGGTGAGTCGCTATTGATGTGTGTGGCCCGGCGTTGTCTTGATGAAACAATTCCTTTCCTAGTGGCCAAAGTTGGCCGCTTCTGGGCGATTGCTTCCTTCAGACGGTCCAATTGTTCACAGTACAGGTTCGAATTAAGAGTTTGGCCGTAGGGGAGCAGCTCATAGTATATTTCCTTGCCAATCCCATCAAACGCACAGCAAAACCTTCCTGGCCATCAATCCTGGCTTGGCCACCGTTTGCGCTGGCTCACTGTGCTTCGATCATGACCGTTTTCGCTTGATGTTGTCGTAAGTGATCCACTTTTCATCGTCAGTCACCATCCGCTTCAGAAATGGGTCAACTTTGTTGATTCACAGATGGAAATTCGGTCCATGAGGTTTTTTTGCATTAACTTGTGGGGGACCCATACATCCAGCTTCTTTTGTCTCCAGCCTTTTCCAAATGATTCCAAACAGTTTATTGTGCAATGTTTAGCTCCTGAGCAATAGAAACAGTGCTTATATGATGGCCAGACTTGGCCATTTCGATGATTTTATCCACGTTTTCGACAGTTGGCCTTCCAGAGCATGGTGCATCTTTGACATTGAAATTACCAGAATGGAATCGACGAAACCAAAACTGCACTTGATTGCCTGTTACAGTATCAGAACCATAAACACTATTCACATTTTCAGCTACCTGGCTTGCATTTTCACCTTTATCGAAGAAAAACTGTAAAATATAGCATATTTTCTCTTTGCTGGTGTCCATCTTTGACGTGAGCTCAAACAAAACTGAGTCAACCATTCACAAAACTGTAAAATAAGATTTTTAGTACAAAATGTCAGCTTTCTAATGCCATCTAGTGTAAACCGATCGGACTTTTAGAGAGCGAGATACAATTTATTAAAGCCATCTATTGGAAAAATAATGGATTTCTTTTTACTAGACCTGATATATAAAGGAAGATTTGGGGAAATAAAGTTAGAATAATAATAAATTTTAATGTTTAATGTTAAAAATATAATTACTACTATTAGATAACCAAGAAAGTTCATGCCAATTTAGTCAATAGAGAAAAATGATACAAAACGTAGAACAAAATATTCAGAATAGTAGTCACTTTCTCAACAATGATTTTTCTATTCCTTTTTTTATATAAAGTTTTATCTCTCCGGTATCAAAGGGCTTCAACTTCCTTTTGACATCTTATTGATTTTGGAATCTCCAATTTTATAAACCGTTGTCTATTTGCCAAGATGATAGTCTGAAAGAGTGATGTCTGAGAAATATAGGGGATGGATAGAAGTTCCCAGCTGAGTCTGGTAATCATTTTATTGGTTGTTCTTGCTGGGTGTAGTCTGGTATTGTCTTGGTAGATCTCCCTTCCTATTAACCAATGCTGCCTGCTTCTGGATCAATGCAACTGAAACCCATTGCAGCTAAGCTGAGTAACTTCAGATGTCCTAGTTTCCCCATTTGGCAGAAGTTCAAAATGAATGATCCTGATGGTGGTCCTTCAAACACAAAGTAGCACCTTTTATAGGTGGACAGTGGATTTTGCTATCAATGGGCTTTTGACAATAACAGTGATAAAAACATTTCATGTTGTATTGAATCCACTTTTCATCATATGTTCAATAATTTACTTTCTTATAATTTTTAAGAGATAATACAGTCAATAAATGGTTCAGTTCTGTGGCATGACAACAAGGATGAGCAAATGGTTAAGCTATATGAGCTTGTTAATTGCATTCAATTCATAAAGTCATTTGTTCAGTTTCCATGTCTTTCCAAGCTGAGGCAAATGTATACAGATAGTTTCATTGCTCACATTAAATTGTCTTGAAAGTTTTTGACAAGTGACTTTAATTTGATTCAATATGGTTCTTCAGCTGAGTGTCATCATAGCCAGGTGCTGGCAGAATGGGAAGTCATCTCCAGATGCAAACTTCTGGAACCACTTTTGACCACAATATTTGCTCACTGCATCAGATCTGAATGCAGAGGATATTTTTCAAGGGGCCTCTGAAGATCTGGTGCCCAATTTGAATTCAAAGTAGAACAAGCCTGAATAACTGACTCTGACACTGTCATATTGAGATCACTTTTTCAAAACTTTAAATGATTACTTTCTGTAAATATTATCCGCCAGTAAATTCTCTATTAAATAAGCTTTTGTTTAAGCATACATAACCACACTTAACTGATAGTGTGCACACGTGTGCGGTTTGACAATGACAAAATCTAGCAATGGCATGAACTTCCTTGTTTACCTAATATAATTACTAGTATAATATTAACACTCCATCATTTGTTGGCTTTGTGTATTAACACAATTATATAGCATATCAAATTTTTTGGAAACAAAACGAACAATGATTTTTTAAACAAATACCAAATCAATATAAAAATACCTATATACTCACGCATTATTGTTCTAAAATCATCATATAATAATTCATCCTACTATTACCATTCTTGAAATCAATTAAAGCACAAATGTAGGAAATTAAAAACAATTTATTAGGAAAATGTTTTTGCCTATTCGATAGCCATCATCAATCGAACGTATATAATATGGTGATGATGGCTATCGAATAGCCGAAAATGTTTTCCTAATAAATTGTTTTTAATCTCCTATGTTTGTGGTTTAATTGATTTTTAAAATTATCAATTTCATATAAATTAAAAACTCCAATTCTTTCAAGTAACTGTAGAATTCAACCTAAAATCAAAATAAAAGTCTAAAATGTATAATTTGAGACAATATTGCCCAATTGTTGATTATTGACGATGTGTGGTATATAGTGAGTGGAACCCCTTAGGATTCCCCACTCACTATTTTGAAAAGAGAGGAGGAGTGTGAAGGGTTAGAAAAAAAAATAAAAAAAAATAATGGAGGCCGATAGAAAATTCTTTACTTACCGTGAGGCAAAATACCGCTCGCCATCTTGGAACGTGACGTCGTTGCCCGAGACTAGTCGTTACATCATGTCTTAATGTGAAGTTTGAGTTCTAATCAAGAGTGTGTTTTCATTTGAATAAATAACGTTTTTATTTTAAGTGTTTACAAGTGTTTAAGATGTAACATTATGTAAAATAGAAGGAGCTTAAAAGCGACGTCTGGGAAGAGACAACGTGGTTGTCCTCTGGAGCTGTGGTGTGTTGGTGTTCAGTCTACCTCGTCAGTGTTGGTCCGTAGTGCTGTAATACGTTGTCCAGCGTCTTATGCTGTTGAAGTGACTTTTTGTCTTGGACTAGTTATTGGTGGAAGCGTTGGTGACTGTTAGTGCTTGAGGATGCCCAAAGTTTTAAGTTATCTTTGAATTTTATTGTAAGATTATTATTTGTCATATTACTTAGGTTATTAAAGTTTCAATTTAGTTTGTTAACAAGATGGATTCTTTTTCTCAATTTTTATTGCAATTTACCGGATGGAAATTAGCCATCAATACTACAGTTTCACTTGAGCGGGTGAAGCTACGGCGCTGGGGACAGGGTCCACGAATCCGTCAAGTCCTGGACTTGACAAATGTAAAACTAATCTTTAAAATATTATAAGTGATCAAATCTATAGCTAAAATATTAATCACTCTTAAATACATCACTAAGAATCTACTAACTTATAATTATATTAGAAATGACAAATAATCTCATAATTCCAAGATGATAATAATTCTAAAAATTACAGCTATTATTATTATTCTTGTATATTCCAAAATTTCCCTTTCAAAGTAAGAAATATTACAAAATTTACATTTAAGTGATTTTATTTTTTCCAATTCTCTAGAGAAAAAAAATCCGGATTTAAAATATAAAAGATCTTATAAAAACATATCTAGTTTATTTTTTTTAATGCAACATCTGTAGCAATTTAACTTGTGATTATTATAGCTTGAGTGAACAAATCAAAAACAAACAGCACCACTATTAGAATTTAATAGCACAGATACTGCAGTTATTTTAGTTTCTATTTACTGTGCTACTTCAAATTTCTATTCATATCAAAGAACCAAATACCCGTATACAAACAGTATTTTAATGTCATTGAAAAACAAATTTAAAAATGTTATAGAATATAATAATTATAGTGTAATAAACAACTATAATAAGCAAAAAATCAGTGACAAAACTAGATTATCAAATTTACAGAAATGGAAATTTAAACAGACAAATTCAGACACACGTAGATAGTTATTCATACTTATAAAATCCAGAGTGCAAGTTAAAGTTGTGCAAATCTTTTTTGCTTAATTTATAAAATAAATGCTTAAAGAATTAATTTTCATTAAGCCCAGCCATTTTAATTAAATGCAAAATACTATTAGTGGCAAAATGAACTGAAAAATTCCCTTTATAGCCAAAATATTTTTGAACAATATCATCACTTATCGGTAGATCTTTGCATATTAAGGCATAATAATTCATTTTCTTATTTACAGTTAAAAATTTGTCTTATTACTCAGTTTTGAAAACTTTGAATTAGTTTACACACAGTACATTGATTTAATATTTAGTGAAATTCATATATTACTAACTTGATCTTATTATAAATGACCTATGGTATTATGCACAAATATCAGCATTTCAATCCCAAATAAAATATTTATGTATATGGAGTTTCTTCTAGTTGTAAAATTATAGTTTAAAACAAAGATAAAATGATGCTAGAACAAAGGTATATTTTGTTGTAAAAAACAACAGATGAATACTAATCTTATATTTTCAGAGCTGATTCATAAATTAAAAAGTTATTATACTTAAAGAATTAATCCTTATTTCATTATGAAATAATGAAATTAATAATATCCATGTACAACCTGCAAATATTCATATAAAGTAATATGAATAAAAGCCTAGCCATAAAATGCTACAAACTGATAAATCATTAAATAAACTTTACAAAAAGAATTAGCAGTACAGTGGGTGATCAGATAACGAACACTTTTTTGAAAGATTTTTTATGTTCGGTTAACGAACACTTCACAGAACAAACTGTGGGATTCGCAGACTGATGGAATGACAGGTCAGCCCGATGGTTGCATGGGTAAAGCTGTGGCTTAACATTCTGGAGCATTCGGAGGTCCCACTCCTCCAATTTTTCAGGAGGGATCTGGGCCCGGCCCGTTGATGAATTAAATCTTCCGGTTTACTCCATATCAGGGTGTTGGTCAGCCACTGCCAGATAAAAATATCTCATGAGGATATGGCAGCTTAACTGTCCTAATAGAATGATAAGCTTAGGTCTTGAACATTGATGGATTTATGGGTAAAGATGGGAGAACTTAAAACAAATCAAAGATTTATTAAAGGAAGTAAGAGAGATTTACAATATTTTGGTTTTAGAATGGCACCCATACCAGGTTGAGGTCAATAGGCTTGAGTTAGAATGGCACCCATACCAGGTTGAGGTCAATAGGCTTGGGGATCTTGTTAGAATGGCACCCATACCAGGTTGAGGTCAACAGGCTTGGGGATCTCTACCCAGAGAGATTTTACAAATTTTTTAGTCTTAGAATGGCACTATACCAGGTTGAGGTCAATAGGCTTGGGGATCTCTACCACGACAATACTATTAATCACTTCCAAAAAATCCTGAAGGAGAGAGAAAAGCAATCGACAATGTACTAGACTTCCGAAAAATCCTGAAGGAGAGAGAAAAGCAATTGATATTGGACAGATCAATAGGCTTAGGGATCTCTACCACGACAATGCTATTAATCACTTCCAAAAAATCCTAAGAAGAGCAGCAGCGATATTGCATAGAGAAAAGCAATCGATATTGAATAGATTAGAAAAGAAATCTGTATTGGACAGATTCTTTATCGGAAAATAAATATATAAATGAAAATGCAAGATTATGTATGTATATATTATTGTTATTACCTAATAGATGAAAATGCAAGACTATGTATGTATATATTATTGTTATTACTATAAAAATAAATAAACGTAGTAAGAAATTATATAATTTTTATTTATGTTTTTTGTAAATGTAGTAAGAATTTTTATTTATTTTTTTTTTTGGGTCTCCAGAACGAATTAATCAAATTCCCATAAAAATCGTTATTACATATAAATAAATGTAGTAAGAAATTATATAATTTTTTATTATGATTATTACATATAAATAAATGTAGTAAGAAATTATATAATTTTTTATTTCTATTACATATAAATAAACGTAGTAAGAAATTATATAATTTTTTATTTATTACTACATATAAATAAACGTAGTAAGAAATTATATAATTTTTTATTTATGTTATTAGGTCTCCGGAACGAATTAATCAAATTCGCATAAAAACTTATGGTAAATCGATGATTGGTTAACAAACAATTCGGATAACGAACATTGTCTTTGGAACGGATTATGTTCGTTAACTGATCACCCACTGTATATAAATATTTGAAATATGGAAAATAAATTACCTTTGCCATTATAGCAGAACTAAAAAATATGATCAATACTTGAGGAAGAGAGAGATCAAATATCTTATTGGCCAACTATGATATGCTGATAACTGCTTCTGCATTGTACAGACAGAGCCAAATGAACTGTTTAGACTATTAAGTCTATGGGAATGACTTATCAATTTTTGTGATGGTATTAATGCACACGGAACAGTCGATTTTGATGTAAAAGGTAACAGTCAATAAGAATGGTATTTATTTTTATATAATCAACCTCTGTGTTTTTAGCTTTCAATTCAAATAAACATTCAGTGGAATTTGCTTCATTTTACGGGTAATCATGCAGCCTTTCGAGAATGACTTAAAGTTACAATTCTCCGCCAATTTAAAACACAGAATCGACTGGAATATGCAGAATATCACTGCGCACCTGATCATTATATCAGGTCCACCAGTGAATTAGGCAATTTGGCAACAAAGCAATTTGGCATCTTAGCTATTTTTAGCATAAACATTATTAGTGGAATGGTATGTCATGTTATGTTCAGTAAATGGTAAGATGTATAATTTCTAATAAAAGTGTGTATATCATAGCATGTAGTATTTTTGTTATTTCACTAACATTAAAAAAAAATCTCCTGATTCATTGGTGAACCCTATATATATTACAAACACAGATAACTTCCTAAATGTTAAAATCATGCTATCAGCTTAATTTTATTTGGAGCTTATAGCTTATTTGTCAAAAGTGTCATTGTTTTATAACAATTTACTGTAACATCATGAATAATTTAGTGGACTATATCACTGGCATAGAAATAAACTTCAGCTCTCCCATAGATTCAATACTGACTTCCAATGCTGTCTGTATAGTTAGCACTAGTTGTTTCTCTGTTTCTATAGATATAATATGAATTTTACATTATTAAACATAACACAAAAATACTGAAACTTCTTAATTCAATTAAAAGCAAAGTCTTAATATGCAGTTGTTGGACAACTTTTATTAATGTGCCAGCACATTTAGATGACATGATGATTAAATCTCGGTGGGACATTAAAAATCTTATCAATATTAAATTACAAATTTCGATAATTACCGATGCACCAATATAATTATTTATATCGATGCATCAGTAATATTAATTACAAGTATTATATAATTATTATAATGTGATTACTTTTTATATTTTTTCTTTATATGAAGATAAATCCAACAAATAAATTCCAAAATAGTTATAAATACAGAAAACATTCATATTCTTAGATATTTTTCAAATTAAGTCAAACCATTTTATGTTTTTATATGCTTATTTCTACATCAAAACACCTTAAATCAGGGGTGACCAACCTATGACGCTTGCACCAAAAGTGGCATACTACATGATTAGAAGTGGCGCACTGACCCCAAGAGAAAAATTTTTAAAAAGTTTCTTATAGAATTTATCTATATATATATATAGTAAATCTGGAATGCTTGTGTGCACATGTTCACTTATAACGCAAGAACAGCTTTTGTTTGTTAGGGAATTTACGTAGAAAAGTTTAAAGTAGGTATTGATTATTAGAAATTGATTTTATATATTTTAATTAGCATAAATTACTTGATATAAAATCCAAGATGGAAGATTAACGCTATTTGAACAACCTCATTGGGTTACAGTGATCACGTTACATGTTAGCTGGCCAATATCATTGGATTACTACGATTGCATGTTTGGTAACTGAGCAGTCTCTTTGGATCATAATGGCCACGTGAGACTGCTCAGTAACTAAATTAATGGCAGATATCTAGCACTGTTCAGTATATTATTTTGTTAAACTATTGAACTTCAGATCTCATATTAAAAGGTTTTTAAAGATTTTTCTAATCTAATTTTCTATTGCTTATAGCTTATATTTCCTTTATTTAGCTGTAATATGCTTAAGTTAAACTTTGATTATACTTACAAGGGGAGGACACAGCTGACTCCCCACCGATTTTGATCTGCTTGCATATGGTGAAAATACATCAAAAATCACTTACAAGGGGAGGACACAGCTGACCCTACACCGATTTTGATCCGCTTGCATATGGTGAAAATACATCAAAAATGAGTGTATCCGAGCTTTTGTAACTATGGCCTTCTAATAGTATTTTTTAACACTTGAAAAATCGAACTTTGTTGCCTTCTAATAGTATTTTTTAACACTTGAAAAATCGAACTTTTGATATACATCAAAAATGAGTGAATATGTGTCCGAGCTTTTCGTTGAATATGTCCTTCTAATAGTATTTTTTAACCGAAAAATAAAACTTTTGATAATTCAGCTTAAAAATGAAAGATAGATAACAGATCACCAGGTGCACAGATGGCGCATTCGATAAATACGTGGCTCGTAATCTGTAGGTAGTGGGTTCGAATCTGGGTTGATGTGCATTTTTTTTTTTTATGCATTGAAAAATTATTTTTTATTTTTCATTTTTTATGTTACTGTACATTTTAATTAATTTATTTTAATTATTAATTTTATATATATATTGGTTATCACATAATTCGTACGCATTAATATATTTATTTACAAAACAAAACACTCTTTACGGCGATCGTCCAACAAGATAGGGAATGAAGACAAACGAATAATGGAAGAATAACGTAATTTTTTTTTATTCACTCTCTCCCAGGTTTGATCTCCGGGTCAGATAGCTCTCTCTCTAGCGAATTATGTTAATATTGTGTTTTATTTCCTATTTTTTTAAATAAATATATGTTATTTGTTTTGAATAAGTATCGAAATCAATTCTCCTATCCTGGATCCTTGCGTCACTTACTCGCGATATTATTCGAAAGTATGCTATAATTTATCAATATACGTGTTTTTACTCAGACATACGTTGTGGGGACCCTACATAAATATATTAATGCATACAAATTATGTGATAACCAGTATATATAAAATTAATAATAATTAAAATAAATTAAAACGTACAGTACATAAAAATAACAAAATGAAAAATAAAAAATAGTTTTTCAATGCATAAAAAAAAAATGCACATCAACTCAGATTCGAACCCACTACCTTCAGATTACGAGCCACGTATTTATCGAGTGCGCCATCTGTGCACCTGGTGATCTGTTATCTATCCATTGCTTTTAAGCTGAATTATCAAAAGTTTGATTTTTCAAGTGTTAAAAAATACTATCACCAAGACCATATTCAACGAAAAGCTTGGACATGTATTCACTCATTTTTGATGTATTTTCACCATACACAAGTGGATCAAAATTGGTAGGGGGTCAGCTGTGTCCTCCCTTTGTTAGTGGTGTGTATTAAAGATATCTAATCTATATATGTATATCTATATATATAAATGTAGCTTAAATATGTCCATATTACTGAAAAGGGGTATAAGTTTGTATTACATATCTTAACTAAAAATGAAAAAAATTGATGCACAAACTATAAAAGGTTGGCCACCCCTGCCTTAAATTATTGCTTTAATATAAACTACGGAAATTGGATATCCAATAACAAACAACAAAGAAAAGAAAGTTATTTGACAAACTTCAATTTTATTTGCTAGAAATGAAAAGAATTTGCAAACAAGGCTGTTGGAATTATTTGCCTTAAATGGAATTAATAAACTAATTAAATTTTTAAAATATTTTGAAGATTATAGATTTCCTCGTTTTTTAATCCATTCAAAGCTGAATTTTGTTAATATTATATACAGAAATAATATATTAACAGATTTTATGTCAATAGCAATCTAATATTAGTATTAAAGTCAATATTTGCTACAGCGAAATAGTTGCTTGCTAGTCTTACAGAATAGTAAGTTTACATTAAAAAAGTTATTTAAGCTTATTTATAAATATAATAGCACATCCTAAAGGTTAGTTTCTACAAAAGCTTTTGAAACTACAGTATTAAGAGAAATCTGTGAAGTTCTCAGCCTTTTCAATCAGAATTTTGGCTTTAGAGAAAAGTAATCTCAGGGTTTACAATAATCACTTCTCTTTGTGGTGATCACTAGATGGCCAATTGTTGCAATTATTTTTACATTTAGTTACTAAAACAATTAAAAAAAAATTTATTGGATTATTTTTTATTTAAAAAAATTCAAAAACAGATCAACGAAGCAATCACATGATTCATTCCATTCAAATTTGTTCTTTTTTTGAAATTTCAAAATTAAAAAAAATTTAGATGTTACTACCAATTACTCAATTTTGATCATTTTTAGCATATGTGATTGTGTAATGCAGGCATGTCAGGCTCATTTTGGTTCACAGTGCCCATTAGCTCATTTGGGGTCTAAGTCAAAGGCTGCATATTGCCAATTATTAAATAAGCAGTCTATATATTTTCATAACAGGTGTCTAGAGTACAGAATGTGTTATAAAAAAAACATTTTATAGCCTATACCAGGAATGAACAGACTTATTAAAACCAAGGGTCGCGTAAGCAGTCTATATATTTTCATAACAGGTGTCTAGAGTACAGAATATGTTATAAAAAAAAAACATTTTATAGCCTATACCAGGAATGAACAGACTTATTAAAACCAAGGGTCGCATAAACTCACTGCAGCTTGTAAGAGGGCTACCACAAAAAACTAAAAAATTTATATATATCATATCATGTTTATTAATTACAAGTTAAAAAGCAACATAATAAACAAAGAATTTTTAATTGGATGCATGGTATTGTATTGATTTAACTTTTTTTTTGTTAGGTTCGATATTTGTAATATCCAAATGCAAGATCGATTCTAAATTTTCATTAGTTAAGCAATAGTACGTGTGTACAAGTACAGTTTTTTGAGTTATCTATTTCACACACACACACACACACACAGTAAAAATAGGAAAAATGGTTTATTATTACAAATATGATTATTATTTTTTCTTATTACTTTAAACATCATCATCAAACTCTTGTAAAAATAATTTCACATCAGAAAAATATAATTTTAAAATTAGCATTGTTCAAAGCAATATATATTTCATTGATTATGGGACTTATTTTAATAACACATGGTGAGGCGGGCCGCCAACAAATCAATGGAGAGCCGCATGCAGCCCGTGGGCATCCCTGCCTATACTAAAAAAGTAAAAGAATACTGTGTGCTTTCACTTATATGAAAGCACAAATAGTACCGTATTTTCCTGTATATAATCCGCGGATTATGTCCGTTGGTTCTCCATCGTAGATTCCACGACAATTCGTAACAAAGCATCGTGATGGCATGATGTTCAAACAAAAGTTTACAATTAAATCGATTTCTCACTTATTCTTCACAATATTCCGAAAATAGATGTTACAAACTGACGTAAAAGTATAATACTACGCAATAACAAACAAGCGAGCTTGCAACCGTCGCCGGGAAAACAACCTCTCGTTTTCAAGCACGGTTGAAGTCGCGCGCTATTCGGAGGGAGTTTACCAATTTGTTGGAAGAATACAAAATGGCTACTTCGAGACTTCGAAATTTATCGCCACACATCGGTCCGCTTATGATGACGTAGGCAGCTTTACCGAATTTAGTGAAAAGGCCTTCTTATCTATGTGGTGTCGGTTTGACACGCCTGGACTTGGGAATTGAATAGGGATCCTCCAGGGGAAAGCACAGTACATTTCATCTCTGTATTCAGGCCCACATCATCATCGCGTTATTCATGAAAAATTATTGTGACTTCGTTCATTGTTACACATTATATCGGTGCCTGTTTTTTTTTTTTTTTTTTTTTTTTTCACATAATGGTGATTTCATTTGTTTATAGGTCTTACAAAACTTCGGTGGCACTAAGATGCACGAAGCATGAGATCAGGGAGGGAAAAACGAGCATAAAGATTTCTTAGACACCTTTCCAATCAGTGAGATTACTACTGGGCACGTGGAAAGGATATACTGGAGTGATGGGAATGATTGAACTTAGTAGATAAGGTGGCCAACAAAGTGACTAATAAGTGAGTGCACAGACGCCCTTTTCTGAGCAAGACAACGTTGGCAATGACGAAATGTAAAAGCGGAGAATCTCGGGGAGAAGCACGTTAGATATTTTTCCTACACAGCATAAGCAGTCGGTTATAAAAGACCTACAGGAGCAGACTCGATAATTTTCAATATTCGGAATAGTCTTCCGGACTCATGAACTGAAAAAATTTGCATTTGATGTTCTTAGTATTTTCGGGTTTATACAGTGGGTGATCAAATTATTAGTGTCACTGTGCAAAAAATATATTATTTTAGTTAATGGGGTGAGAAAAGTAAAATATCATAGTTTGTGTGTTATTAGTCATCTATTTTGAGGTTCTTAATTCAAAACCTAATTAAAATCTATGAAATAAATTACAGATAATCCTGGACTAGACCCTGGGCGCGAGCTCGGATCCTCCTGCCTGGCACGCCAATGCGTTACCACTCGGCCATCCTGCCGCCCATCGGAATCTGTTAATCGAACATAATTTTAAAGAGTTTAAGTACGTATTTTTCGATTGCAGAATACTTTACCCCCTATAGAATCTTGATCTAGTGTAAGTTATTCTACCCGCGGGAAAACGAGAAATCAATTATACCATATTTGGTTCAAATAGAAGAAATGAAGGTATTTCTGGAATAGAAAATTTTCTATTCCAGAAATACCTTTGTCCTATTATCCTATTATCGAAATAAAAAGTAACATAACAAATTTCAGCATTTCTAAATAAATCATTTCTACATTATATAGATGTATACATTGTAAACATTAAGAATTAATATATCAATGATCGTAATAAAATATTTTTGAAAAGTATTGTCTTATTATCTAATTATTGAATTACCGAATTATTCTATAATCCAATTATTTCATCATCCAAAAGAAAAATTTATGAAAATTTAGCATTTCTACATGAAGTATCCCACAGTATATAGATATTTTCATTATAAACATTATTAGTTAATATATAAATGATACTAATAAAATACGTTAGAAAAGAATTATTTCGTTTGACGAACTTTGTGCTTATGTAAATAGATATTGCTGCTTTATATTCAAGTATAATATTTATGTTTATCTAAAATTCTAAAATTGGTCACAAGGTTTAATCACCTTGCTCCATCAGAGATACTACAGGGAGAAGGTATGCCAGATTGAAATCGGCTTTAATCATAATTTAGTGAATAGATGCAATAAGCTTAACATATTCAGATCTAAACTAGCGAATGTCGTACAGAACAAACCAGAACAGTCGTAACTCTGGGGATGTGTTCGCTCCATGGACAGTATTGCAAAGCAATGACATAGCCAAAGATTCCTCGTAACTCTCAGCACCTTCTAGTTCCAGAGTGATCGAAGATAAAATGGAAATGCTGCCGAGTTATCACAATTGTCTTTTCCCAGCAAGTAGTTGAAGTCACATCTTATGGCGGCGTAGTATCGCAAACAGCCCGCAGAAAGTTACTGGAACTATAACACATATATCTTTCTTATTTCATTAACATCTTTTTTACTAAGATTTAAAGAATTCAGTATTATGGCGGCGTAGTATCGCTAACAGCCCGCGGAAAGTTACTGGAACTTTAACACATATATCTTTCTTATTTCATTAACATCTTTTTTACTAAGATTTAAAGAATTCAGTCGTAACTCTCATGGAATAAAAACACTCGTTCTGCACACTTTCTCATCTGCAGGGTTCGGGAGGGCGTTTCGTGCCGATGCTACTGTACTTGCGGCCTAAAAGAGAACCGCTGCATGCCACCATAGTGGAAAAAATGGACCAACATCATTAATCACGAGGTTGGGACGATTTGCCAAGATCCATAGGTGTGGATAACAGCCAAAGAGTTTGTTAATCTCTTACAAAAGGAGGTTCAAACATGCAAGTCACTGATTTTTTCGTAATTTAGCATTCTTGTAGTATCCCTAGGACAATATAATGTTGAAGCAAGAATGTGTACATCTCAAGCATTGTCGATAAAATCGAACGAGAAGTTTCGCTCTGAACTCATATACACTTTTTTTTATTTTTTTTGCATGTTTTACGCCCCCTTTCCAATCAGGGAGATTACTAAGGGGGCGGGGCCAGAGTCACTGATTTTTTCGTAATTTAGCATTCTTGAAGTATCCCTAGGACAATATAATGTGCAAGCAAGAATGTCTACATCTCAAGCATTGTCGATAAAATCGAACGAGAAGTTTCGCTCTGAACTCATATACATTATAATTCAAAAGAATCGTTTCCTATTTCTTCTAAGTAGAAGTTGGAAACGCAATAATTAATTTCTTCGTAGTGCCAAAAGAAGAATATCTACCAGCTATTTTTTCTGCAATCAAAAGTTTTGATAAGAATTTCTAAATTTTGTTTCTTTGATATCATTTTGTAATTCAATCAATTTCTCTTCGATAAAACGTTCTGCAACGTAACAGATAAGCTTTAAGGAACTCGCGCGAGTACTTTGTTAAATTTGTCTCTAATTTTTTTGCCCCCTTTTCTTTTCTTTGCGTGTTAATTTATTACAAGAAAAGCAGATGTCTTGCGAATCATAATCAGACTTTGACTCTTCCTGGTATTTGCATATTTGAATGTACTCGTACAGTCGGTTCTAAAAAAGTGTTCACCTGCTCTGCAGGGACTTAGCTTACAGGAAATTGATCGGTTGTAACTTATAAAGTTTGTCAATTCAAACATGCTTCATGGAAAATAAATATGGACGGATCAACTCATCTCATTCGTAAACCTTATCCCTAAGAATATGGATGAGGTTTACGAATGAGATGGGTTGATTGCGACAACCAAAATTCTTGATAAGAATTTCTAAATTTTGTTTCTTCGATATCATTTTGTAATTCAATCAATTTCTCTTCGATAAAACGTTCTGCAACGTAACAGGTAAGCTTTAAGGAACTCGCGCGAGTACTTTGTTAAATTTGTCTCTAATTTTTTTGCCCCCTTTTCTTTTCTTTGCGTGTTAATTTATTACAAGAAAAGCAGATGTCTTGCGAATCATAATCAGACTTTGACTCTTCCTGGTATTTGCATATTTGAATGTACTCGTACAGTCGGTTCTAAAAAAGTGTTCACCTGCTCTGCAGGGACTTAGCTTACAGGAAATTGATCGGTTGTAACTTATAAAGTTTGTCAATTCAAACATGCTTCATGGAAAATAAATATGGACGGATCAACTCATCTCATTCGTAAACCTTATCCCTAAGAATATGGATGAGGTTTACGAATGAGATGGGTTGATTGTAGCGCTCTGAACTGAAAAGACTAATAGCTGCACACAATTTCAAGCCAGGTAGACGTTCTAATTATGAATTGAGTAAATAGATAACATACTAATATGGTTTTTTAAATTTTGAATTTTTTAAATTATGAGTGTGATATTAAGGGATTTATTTTTTTAAGTTCTAATGTGCTAATATAAATATAGCTATTTCTTTATTGCCATAAATTATATATAAACTATATATAGAGTTTTTTGTATATTCACATCGATGATATGAATGAAATTTTATTTGCATAAACGTGATTTTCTGAAGTTTAAACCGAAAAAGGTTTCATACCGAGAATGGCAGAGATGTTTTATAAATTATAATACTAGACTTATATAGACAATTATTTTGTTAAATCTGAAGCAAATGCGTGTTTATATATGACTATTTCATGATAAACTTTAATGATATAATTAATAAAGTATTTCGTAGAAAAGGATTTTTTAAAATTAATTTTCTGTAGAAATTTAGATTAGCATTTGCACTTTTACAAATGAAGTCCAATTGTTTTATAGTGTTTTTGAATGAAAACAATAAAAATATACAACAGGTGTAAGATATAAGTATGTTTATTAAATTAAACAGATATAATACGTAAATATGTAACAATTGAAGTCAGTTATACTTCGTGTTTTTACTGAACTATCGGAAAGAAAAGGTGGAACGTAAACTAAATTTAAACTCACTATTCAACAAAAGTATAAAACTCTTACACGAAAATTTGCTAGAAAACCAAAACAGGGCTAGTAACGCAAAACTCATTTTGACATGCCCGTTCAATTTTTCTAATTTCTTTTTTAAAAACCGACGATAAAGTTGTTAAATTTGTTATGGAAATGAAATAAAGACAGGAAGTTTACATGGGAAGTACTGCACGATCACTTAAAATTAGGCTTTTAGAACACAAAAAAGATATAGAAAAAGGAGAGTTTAAAACAGAGCTTGTGAATGCTTTTTATAGTAATAACATTAACATCCACTGGAATGAAGCTAAAATAGTGAGGACTGTAAGAAACGTAGAAGAAATTTTATACTAATAAATTGAATAAATTCTGAAAACAAGTTAAATAAGAAAAATATAAATTTATTAGATTCAAAAACACTTACAAAAGTGTAACAAAGTTTTGTTTAAATGATAATAAATCACAATTCAAATTATCAATCAAACTTAATTCAAATTCAAATATCCAAAATCCAAATATTTACAATAAGAAATCAATATAACCTTAAATATTTCTTATTTGTAATACCTCCACTACCAATACAAATTTCAAGCAATTGTAGATCTTTGCAAGAATTCAATTGTCACTTAGCCAATTTCATGTCAATACGAATACTTTGCTGTGTCGTCGGACATGTACAGTTTTATCCTTAGTGGCTTATAGTCCCAAGCTTGGCTCATTTGCATAAAGTCGTGTCACAATATCAAATTTATTAGCTTACAGAGTAATCAATTCATGTCATCCTCTTTACAATTTAATTATATCTCGAACAAAACATCGATAAGAGATCATTCTTATAATCTCCTATTGGATCAGTGGTAACTTATTTAGATTAGTTGATGTCAATAGCCGAGTAGAAGACTGTTGTCTGTTCCATAACATGTGATTGCTAAATACTGAGATAGAGAACATGGAAATTAAGTTAACTCTTAAAATATAATATGTTAAATAATAAAGAAAATAATGATAAATAATAAAAGAGCACAATAAAATAATAACTAGGATAGGTCAGAGTTAATTTCTTCACAGGTGTTACTTAAAAGCCATTTCTTAAATTAATTATTTTTTATAATATTTTGTTCTGTAAAATACAGTATTTATTACTATTGTGTTTAAAGTATGAAATATTTATTGTAAACCTAATTATACTTCTTTTATATAAAATAGCTATTCTGATATATATTTAATTATCTGAATTATTTGATTAACCAAACAACTTTGGTCTCAGTTAGTTTAGATAATTGATGCTCTATACTGTATATCTGTAAGGATGAATCAGAAAGCATCTGCAATATATTTATTGAAAGTAATACAGCTACAATACAAAGTATAAATGCATTATTCTTCAAATAATCTTCCCCTTTTTCAATGCATTTATATTAGTAACTCATAAATTTTTATATACCTTTAGAATTAAAATGCTTTTGTTGAGAAGTATAATATGATTCTAGATTACTGACAAGTTGCAGGTGATGTTCCACTTCATCATTAATTGCCTATTAGTTATCCAGAATCATAGTATGGACTTATTTAGTGTTCTCTTCCATAGTAGATGTAAATGAGCATTCAGATTGATCATTATCAGTTACATTGTGCAACGATTTTTTCAATATAGCTGACAATCTATTCAGCTATATACAGATATTATATTCACGACAATATATACATTGAATAGTATATGCATATATTGTTGTATTAATTGACTAGCAAGAAGCTATAATAGAGAAAATGAGAACTTTATTCACTTCAATTAATGTAATATGTTATAATTCCATAAGAATGGATGTAAAAACAGAATTAATTCAAAAACTAGGTTGAAGACTTGGACTGTCCTTCTCAGAAGAATTGAGGGTCTTTTATCTCTTAATATTTTGGAGTATACAGAAAGAAAAGTTACATGTTGATACTGTTACAGTGACATCATAACTGATTACTATAGTTGAAATTGCATTACAGTGTTGCATAGATATCCATATTTGTAGCTGCATATTCATTTGAATAATTTAATTAATATAAAAATATAATAAATAAAAAGTCATTATAAATACTTTGTTTTACTCTTGCATTTTAATAAATTATGAAAAATTATATTAATTACAAAGCTTTTTAATTAATTTTTTATTTAGAACTAAAATAATAATGTAATTTGTGAAAAATTATTTACAATTATTATATGCTATTTAAAATTTTTGACAGATTTACAGAATTGTTCTCCTATTGCCAATTGCTATGATCTTCCATATAACAATGATGAAAGTTACATAACTTCTTTCAGACATTGTCAATATTTTCAAACAATTTCTCTATGCATTATACAAATGTTAAGGTATGTGTTACATAATTAAATGTATTTATCAATATTTAACATTTTAATGTTGCTGTGATATTTAGTAAAATAAATTTCAAATTTAACATATTAACTTAATTATAAATATTTATATTTATCAATATTTTCTTATAATTAAATTATCAAATGAATAGAATAGTTACTTTTTAAAAGAAAGTGAAGATTATAAAACCACCATTTTGGATATCTTTCTGTGGCCCACCAATATTAACTTTTGAATTAATTAATAGATTTTCATAAAATACAATTGCAATTTTTTTGCCATTAAAGATATTTTGATGATATATCACTTAACTCTCTAGCTTCAACCATTTAAAAATAGTAGATATTCAAACTTTCAGAATTTTTCCTAATAAATTTTGTACTTTTTGATTGATTTTTATGAAATTCACTTGGATGATCAGGTCATTAAAATTAGTTTTATGATATAAGATTTATTAATTCTGCAGCTTTATCCATTTAAAAATGATAATTTTCAAACATTTGCGATTTCCCTTTAATAATTATGGAACTGTTTATTAGATTTTTATTATGTTCACTATATAAGGTTACACCTTAAAGACAATTTTGATGATATGTATTTTAATTTTGTATTTTTAATCATTCAAAAATAGGGGGCACAATTGAAAATAGGCTATTCTTTCCAGAACAGCATGCTTTTTAATGCAAGTAACTCCTGTTTTTATAATCCAATTGATTTTAGAAAGCATTATAATTTAAACTATCACATATTGAAACCTTTATTTTTATAAGCACAGTCTTACAAATGGCAATTCTGTTCCTGATAATTCATTTCAAAATTTAAAGATATCAAAATTTATTATGAAAATAGAAATAAATAAATTTTGATATGTAATGTTATAAGCATTTTTTCTAAAAACAGATATTCAATATGAAAATAAAGCAGAAAAAATACAATTAAAAATTCTTATGTATAGCAAATAATATGCAAAAATAATTGAAAAATACACAAAAATAATAATAAATAAAGAATAATTTGAGAATATTTACATAATTCAAGTATTTGATGATTGATGATAATTTAGGAAAGGGAGATTTTAAACAGCATTGTGGCATTGTGACTAACCAGTGATCTATTATGCACCCCTAATAGGATCATCCATAAGAATATCTGTCTAACTTACAAAAGATAATAGCTTTGTCAATGGGACTGTAAAAATATCTTCTGGTGCAGGAAAATGCAACCTTAGATGATATCTTAGCCCTGAAAAGGCCACACATTCATATAAAATGTGGAATTTCATCTCCTCTCTGACATCATCTACAATTGTAACCTCAATTAAGTGATGATATCTTCTAAAATGACAGTGCTCTATAAGGAGCCCTGTAACAATCCTTACTTTATTTTTATGCAATGTAAGCAACTCTTTAGTTCTCTGTAATGAAGAACCTAAAATAAGAGTCTTTGCATGCTTTAGTTCAGAAATAGATCTGCAATAGGAAAGCTGCTGAATTGCCAACTAGTCCCTGAGAACTTCCCAAAATGCATTAGATCTGGTACCTTTTGGCAAGTTCTTAGATGGTCATCTGGCAGGGCAGGTTCTAGTCCATTAAAAGAATGAGAAGCTCTCTCTTTGACCAATCGATCTGTAATCTCATTTCCCTCAATCCTCTTGTGTCCTTTCACTCAAACAAGAGAACTTGGTTACTGATAGCCAATTTTATAATGAGATGATGTTTCCACATAAGCTTTGAAGTAAAATGGGAGCTATCAACTGCTTTTAAAGCAACTTGAATATCTGATAGAATATAAATATGTTAATTATTGTTTATATTTATTTAAATAAAATAAATTATTTATTTAAACTTTTTACTTAATTGGTGTATTGTTTACTATTATTTAGTATTTACAGTAAGAAGTCTTACATTATAAATATGTTACAATACATAATACTTGGAAATAATAGCACAACAGCAGTTGATAAATTGCAACTAAATTTAACAAAATATTTTCAATTGATAAACAACCATCCTCAGCATCAAGAATAGAACAAATAGAAATAAAATTAAAGTAAGTAATATATGTTACAATACATTTTGTTTTGTAACAGAAACTCTGTCATTTTCTTCAAAATTGGAAAATTCAAAACGACAGCTGAGAAATAGAGGTGGCATGTCCTCTGGTTTTATTGGCATATTATATAAATAACTTTATTCCCAGATAGTGCCTAAGATAATAGTTTGTTTATATTAAATCCCATCTACAGTAGAAGCTGTATAAGACGACCACCTCCTGTTCCAATCAAAACTGGTCATTTTATACAGGTTAATTATAATATAGCATGTTTAAATGAAACAAAATGATTTAACGTTTAATAAAATTGAAACATGTATGTTTTTGTTACAATTTATAACACAGTATATCATTTATTCAAAAACACAACATATTTAATTAGTATGGAAAAAACTATCAGTAGTGTTTTATTATTGATAGTATATTTTTTATAATTTCTACGGCAAAGCAATATTCGATGTCGTTTAATTGAGACAACAATTTTTTATTATTTTCTATTGTTGATATCAGTTTAATTCTTCAACATATTTCTTGTATTGGAGGAACAACAGAAATCACTTAAGGTTGCTATTTCCGTTGTTCCTCCAATTTGTCAGAATTTCTTTTTGAGAGAATATTTTGTGGATCTGTGTTTTCTCCATGTTAAATTTTTCTTCTAATGCTCATTCAGAAAGACCTTTCTTACTTTCTTAAATTGCTTTTATTCACTGTTCTAAATTCAATGCATTACCTTCCGCATATGGTTTAGCCATGTTTCAACATCCAAAGTGCAGTGATTGCATCATATGTGTATAAGATTACATTTGATTAATACGCTTGCGTAGAAACACAAATATCCGGATCTGGTGGCTGATTTTTTCACTTTCCCTGTTTCCTCTATATCACTTCACCATAGCCCTTCAAGTTATGATTTTTTACGTTTTTAATACATAATTAAATTATCATATCATAAATACAATTCTAAGGAATGTTCATATTGAAAAGATATTGCATTAAATTAGAAATGACACCATGATTTTGTTATTCCAGTGCTCTACATCATTCTCGTCATATGAATGATGGGGAAAAATTTGTACGGTGCAATTTTTCAATTGTAGTGGTTTGGCTTAAATGAAATTTAAGTTTAAAAGAAAATGGTATTGATGTAAGCAATAAAGATGGACAATTAATGCTGATGTTAAAAAATTATGGTTATCATAGACTGTTTCACTTTATGTTTTGTCTGTAAAAATGATGGTCGTGGTCGCATTAGAGAAGTGGTCATCTTATGGAGAATTAAATAGTATTATTTTTATGGGAAAAAATTTGGTTCCCATAAAATCGTGGTCATCACGTCAGATGGTCGTGAAGTCAGTTTTCACTATATTTATCTGTCAATAACAATAAAGAATAAAAATTTTTTAACATTAATATCACATAAATAATTTCTTTATTATTATAATTTGCTTGACTTTAAAGGTTATATTTTCATTTATTTAGATAGATAAATCATTATTCAATCATATACTATCGATTTTGTTGATGTTTACTTAATTTTATTATTGTTAAATTTCCACCTGGGAAGAAATTAACAAATAGAACTGCTATTTATGTGCTCATCATGAGCCAAATAATGCCATGATGGGATAAGCCAATAAATGAAGGATGAGGTTCATTGGCCCAAGGCTCTACCTCTGAAAAAAATTTGAAGTATATGACTTGAAATTTAATCCATATCGCTAACCAGTAAGTAGAAATTCAACAAGATCAACTAGTTAACAATTATAAAGTGATATGAGACAAAAATATCATTTTGGGTTTTAAATTGAACAAATATTAAGTTTATTTGCAGTTGAACTATAAATGTATGTTATATTAGAAATTTATTAAAAACAAATTTATTTGGTTTTGTGTATAAGTTTTGTACAATTAGAAGTTTTTTGAGATAAAAAATTTTTTCTGTTTGTTTTTTAGTGTTTTAAAAACATTAAAATGTTTGTAAGACATTATCAATGTATTTTAATATTCATTTATATGTGCTTTTTAAAATTGTTTATTTACAATGTATATGTAAAGTTTAGAAAATTTTTAAATATATCACATTATAATCTCAAAATGTGATTGATTTTATAGAGTTTATCTCTAAAACTTAAGATATATTTTCCATCATTCGTTATAATTCCTGAAAGTTACCTTTAATATGAATTTTATGAATTTTGTTTTAAAAACTTTTTAATTAAATTTATTAAATTTTCATTTTTAGTACAGACTATCCATTTCAAGTAAATATACCAATAGAAGAATTAATTTATATTATACGCAGCATTCTTAATATAAATTACAAAATGGTAATTTTATTAATATGAAGAAAAATTTTGTTTTTAATGATTGATTGCATTTTTATGTTGTTATATATTTATCTTTTAGTTCAATAAAATATCAACTATGACATCTGTTTTGATTTCAATCCTGCCTTCATTATATTCATCTGTAATTATGATGCTAAGAACATTGATTATGAGGTAAGAAATATGTATATGCAAAATTTCTATAATAATTTAAAAATTAGCATAATTGAGATAAAAAAATGATAAATTAAAAAATAGATTTAAAAGCTTTAAACAGTGCAAATGTGTGTGTATTATATACATTTTATACTGTTTCATTACACATGTTTGCACTGTTAATGTGTTGTATTACACACATTTTGCACTGTTAATTTCTTTTATATTCAGAAGAATATAACTGTAAAGAAATAGGATAGAGACAAAAAAAATATATTAAGAAATAATACAAAATGTATAGAATGATAAATAAAAAAATAAATTAATGTATTTTCAAAAAAATTATTAAAATATTTCTCAAAGTAATTATTATTATTATTAATTTTAGTGTGTTAAATAAGATTTAATATTATATTTATGTGAATTTTTTTTGATATTTTATTTTTTCATGAGTCAATTATTGGATGATATGTAGTTGATATTGTTAATTTCACTTTCAATAGAATAAAAATCAATATCTTGTTTTCACTAATATTGTAGTCATCATTTATACTTGAGATATTTATTTTCAGTTTTTTATCATCTGTTCATGAAATCCTCTTAGCAACATCCATTTTTTTAAACATGAAACAATACACACAAAATATTTTTGTATTTATGATTATATTTTTTCTTCTTGCCATTATTTCTGAAAATAACATCCTCACTCATGGTTATCTCCACTGTTAACACATAACAGAAAAACAGATCTTCTGTCACTTTTTAAATATTTATCGATATAACATAATTGAAACTTGAAAACAAATATGCATTAACATAATATTTGCAGTTTTTTACTACTGTAGAGCATACATACATACATACATACATACATACATACATACATACATACATACATACATACATACATACATACATACATACATACATACATACATACATAATAATGAAAAATTAATTACTTGAGAATAGTAGTAAGAGTATGTTTAATACATCTTGTCTTCTCTTATGAACTTTTCTGAAGTGTTGAAGATATATTAAAACTTTATAAATAGTATTTATTAAAATAATTATCAAGTTTATTATATAATTAAAATATAAAATTAAAAATTTATTTATAATAGTTTTTTAAAATATTTTGTTTAGCTGTTCAAAGTTGCTTCTTCCATTTAATGATGATATTTTGAAGTTATTAATTCAAATGCTACAATATACAGTTTCTGATGTCAGTTTGACTAATTTTAGTAAACCATTTAGGTAAGTTTATTTCATTTAATTTACAAAATTAAATTCACAATATTTTATAAAGCAAAAATTAAAATGGATGTACATAATAAATTCACATTGAAAACTAAAGAATGATTTTGTTATATCATAGACTTACAAGTAAATCTATCCAACTTTATATTTCTCAATTTTTTGTAATAGTTCTTTTGGTCATTTTATTCTTAAAGATTGTGTATTTTGGACTTAATTATTTCATGCTTATTTATTTTGTTAGTGTTACATATATATGATAAGATTTAAGTACTATGTTTATTTAAATATGTTGAGGAAGTTAACTTTGACCTGTCCTATTTTTATTTTATTATGCACTCTATTATTTTAGCATTATTTTCTTATATTCTAACGAATTAAATTTTAGTTTAAAAGTTAACTTACTTCCCACGTTCTCCATCTCCGTTGTTAGCAATACGTGGTACGGAATCGGAACCGTCCTCTGGAAGAACTATCCCAGTTAATGACGTCATCGTATCTAAATAATTTTATCACTGAACTGATATGTGAAAATAAGAATGATCCGTATTGGTGTTCGAATTTTCAAAGTATTTCTAATGATAATTTAAAAATTTATGAATTCATTATTTAAATAGTCGAAAAGAGAGAATTTTTTTAAAAAGAATTTTAATACATTCATTAAAAGTTAACTAGAATATTCAAATTAATAAGGCAATCAGTTGAAATTAGTTTTATTAATATACTTATGTTTCAAATTTTCTTTAATCTGAAGTTAATATGTTCTCATTAAAATATAAATGTAATCTATCTAAGAAAGAAATTGTAGTACTGAAAATTTAAAATTATAAGAGAAAATTTAAAAATGTCAATCCTTAAAGGCAATTCACTTTCAAAGGACATTCAAATTCGCTGGAAAATATAATAATTAAATATAATTTCTTTTAAAAATGAAATAGAAAATTTTCATTAAAAAGTTTGACTTTTCTGAAAATTTATAAACATTTAAAAGAAGAATCAAAATTTATTAAGTTGTTTACATAAAAATAATATTGTGTATACCTTAAATGTACCTTAAATGTAAAGAGTAATTTTAAAACTGTTGTTGCCTTAACTTAATTTTTATTCTAATAATATTAAATTAAAAACAGTATCTATTCACATTCTAATTTTTTCTCATTTTATAGAATTATTATTAAAAGAATTTCTCTATCCAATATTAAGCTTATATACCTAAAACAACTGTTTTCATTTTAATTCTGACTAATTTGGCTTCATTCTTCTCTCCTTTTTTGTTAAATAAAGCCATAAATCTTTTAAAACTCAGAAAACTGTCAATTGCAGAAATATGAAATTTCATAGACGAATTAACAAAGAATTTCTCAATTAGGACAACATGATTTACAATATTATTTAAAAAAAACCTCACTTATTCCTGTAAAAAGTTGAAATTCTAATTTTAATGATAATCCCCTAATAATATTTATTTAAAAAATATTAATTTTAAACTGTAAATTTTAAAAATAATACATAAAAATACATTTTGAATTAATTAAAATTTATAACTCTATATTTTATTGTAAGCATGCAACAGATAAATAAAAATAATATTTTTTTTTCATTTCAGATATTGATTATTAGCAAACATTTTCTTAACATTTAATTAACATTTTTGTTTTCGGAAAATAAAATATTTCAACAATTTTAAAACATTTTAAAGAAAAATATTGCTTAACGTTTTCGTTCTATTTTTTTTCTTCCTGCGAAGGAATGAAGATAGAAATTTTTAAATTTACAAGGGGGAAATCGATAATAAATTTGTAGTTTGATACATTTTATATTGAAATACTGCAATAAAAAATATAAATCATGATTCCTAAAAGTCAATTTATGAAGAATAGTGAATTTTAAGAAAATATTTTAATACTTATAAATTACTTATTAATATAAATCATTTGTATATTTAGAATTTAATGAGAAATTATATTTTACAAGTGAATAAATATATTTATAATTTTTGTTTTTTAATTTAATTTTATAAAATAAAAAGTATGCAATTATAATCTAGAATAGTGATTTTTACATTTCATTGGTTTATTGTATCCTTTTATTTATGACGATGCTATGAAGTATAAAATGTTTTATTTATGTACTATAATTTTAAAACACTTTTGATTTTAATAATAAATTACCAAATAGGCATAATATTCTTGCGAACAAGGACTCTAGTATCTCACCACTATAAAAAATTAATAATTATCTATACCTATAGGCCCTGGAGAATCTTGATTCTTATCTATTTTTTCTAATATAACTTATTAATATGAAGTGTTTATTGTATATTTTACACGTTTTAACAATAATAATGCAATGTTTAACCTTTTTTATTTTATTGTGAATGAATTTTTTCAATGTTTCTGGATTGTTTTATGTTTTTGTGTATAAAAATATAAGATAATGCAGAAAAATAATTTTTATGAAACTTTAACTTACTATAAACTGCTGTATTATTATAATATTTAATAGTCATTACAATGATTAAATATAATTCTTTTACAATCGATTATTTATGGCATTTTGAAACATAATTCTTTCTGATTTTTACAATTTTTAAAAATTCTATATAACATTATTAATAATAAAACGAAATATTAACAAATACTAATCATCATAACTGTGTGATTGATGATAATTCTTCAAATAGATTGGTAGTACAAATTATTATAATATATTGTAAAGCGTAATATAATTAAATACAGATATATATATCTAATGTAAATATAATTAAAATCACAATTTTTTAAATTGTATTCCAATATGATACTTCAAAAAAACATATAAGTTAGAATTATATTAATTCTTTTCGAATTATTAAATTTTGCGCTAATCACTGATGATTAACGTAATGATTAATGATGATTAATGGACGAATATCAATACTCTCCCATTTATTTTTAAATTTTGTTTAGGAATCTATCGAATTCTTAATTTAAATATTATAAATGAAGGGTACTCCTTTTGAAGTTATGTTTTAGTGAAGTGAATCCGGGAAATGAAAAATGATCTTTCAGATTCCTTTCGGATGGTGAACAATTCCAATCCTATATTTATGGTTCAAGAAATATCAAGGAGGATTGTGCTTTCTAAACTTCTATAGCATCAAAGACGGATTTCATTTTCCTAAGAGCTTTATTTACCTTTTCAACTGTAATAGCGTTGATTCTCAAGCAGTAGCATTACACAAAAGCCTATATTGTAGCACTAACGTAAATGTTGCAACTTCTAATATATTAAAGTATTACAAATAGACCGTATACAACAACAAACCATTTCGTTTATGTTTTTCTTATTATATCTTCAAGAAATGATTTCAGTCTATGTAATGATGAATGATGCAAAGCAAGAATTAACCGAATTTCGAATACAATACAGTGAAAACAGTTTGTTTTTTTAATAATCACTGAAATTTCTACAGTGCTTTAAATTTTAAATTATAAATAAGAATTTATCTGATAATTTCAAAATGTTATGTAACTTATTTAAATTATCAAAAAACATATCATATGTAATTTTATTTCATTAATTTATTTATACTTAGCAATTTAATCATCTACTTTGAAGTACTTTCTTTACTTAAAGTGTAGAAATGTTTATAGGTTGCTGTTGTTGTATTAATAGAATGCACTACTTGTTCGTTTTATGAGCGTGTAAAAGATATTGCATTATTGCAATATCATAAACAGAATAGATATAGCTGCTTTCATAATGCGTAACATTATGTTCAATGTGTAATCTAGCGAATGACAAGTACCATAGAGAATATAGCAATTCTACTTTATCAAGTGTACTTGAAAATAGTTCGCATAGAACACATTTCCTATCTCTGCAAAACCTCCAGTGACTTACAAATGTTCGACAGGAAGTCTGTAATGAACCAATTTTACTTCAAAGTAGTGATATTTAGACCATGTTTAAGTTATTTCTCTCACTTCTATTATTTTCGGATATTCGTAGTTGCTAGATCTCAGATTTATTTTGAAGACTTCAATTCAATAAAATTTAACTGTTACCCTAAATATTGTTTTCATTAAATTTTAGGATAATTGATTTTACTTATCTAAAGATTTGTTTAATACATTTTAAAAAGATTATAACATTTTTCGAATATATTTTAACAGTTTTAAATGATTTAAATGTTTTGAATAAAGTTGATGATAATTATTCTGATTACTGAAAAATTAACGCAATTTTAAACATAGTAATAATAATAATAATAATAATAATAAACAATTTCATCACATTTATTTATTTACTTGTTTAGTTGTAAATTTTAAACATGTTACGTAAATTGATATTTTAATTATTTATTGAGATTATTTGTAAATAGTTTCATTTAATTTTGATAACCTTATTCAATAGTTATGATATTCTCTTCTAATAATTTGTAAAAATTTAATTTTCTTATTATTTCATATTATATATTTACTTTCAAGAAATTTTTTCCCCATTCGTTAATAGGAGAAAACGTTACGAGATTACATTTTGTTTTTATAGCATGTAATAAAATATTTAAACAAATGACTTTTCTTTAATAAAATGATATGAAGCATTAAATTTTAATAGAATAACTTTCAAATAGATTAAAAACTGAGTTTAACAGTTGGGAAAACTAAGAGAAATGGGAATAATAATTTCTGACAAATGATACGAAAATTTAATTAAGTTTACAGTAAATTTTATGCACTTGTTTAAAGTGTCCACTAGAGCATTTGTCTATTCTATTTGATGGAAGGAAACACATCAATAATCGTCTGGGGAAAAAATTGTAGTAGCTTCTTTGCTATTCATGTTGTTATTTTCTCTTTTCACTTTCATCTAGATTATTACTTATTTTATTGTATAATTTATCTTATTATTTTAAATCCCAAGAAAATCAACCGATAACAAAGTCTGTAAAATCGTTGATAATATTAATTTCCATAAATTTATTTTGCAAATTGAAAAACAAAATTTATTTAAAAATGGTGATAGTAGATAATTAGAATTTTTGTAATAATTTTTAATTAACGAATTATTTACATTAAGAAGAGCTTATTATTATTATATTGAATATATTACAGTACATATAAATTTACAATATTTAAATTTATAAATTGAAACATCATTTTTTCATTGTATAAATAGCTCTAATACATTGAAATTAAAAATTATTCAATGATTACTTAATTATCCCAATATTTATGGGATATATTTAAATCTATGACATACAGAACTATCAAGATTATTAAATAATTTGGCTGTAGTTATATCGCTATAAAATCAAGGATGACAATTCGAATAATTAAGTTAATATAGAGCTAGAATAAACTTTCAGATGTTATAATTACTAACTGCTTATCTGTCAAAATCGCAACGACATAAAACTACAGATTTCTTAATTTATTTATCCAAGAATGCTATCGAAATTTAGAGAAAAATTAATCTTTTATCTATCTTATGTTCTTCACAGATGATAGTACTTCATGTTTGCGATAGATAATGAAATAATTAGACAAACAGATATCTAAACAGAACAATAAATTAAATTTTCACCAAGATTGTCCTGACCAAAAAACGTCAAGATGACTTTGATGTTATGGTAAAAGTCATCAATTTGGGTATTCTCAAATTGTTTGATCATTAAATTGAATAATAGGTAATTAAAGCCATTAATTGAATGACTCACAAAAATTTATTCTACTTTAGTGGTTTAGCTGTTATTGGATTCTGAATCCTCGATTTGAAATAGTAATATAATTATATTTAGGTTAATTGGATTTTTCTGAATGATTTTGGTATGATAGCAACTTTTGAATTGGTCTATATGTATAATTAATTGTAAAATAATTATACATAGTTAATAAGATTGTTAAAATGTTTGACAACATAAATTCAGAAAGAAAATAGGTCAAAATAATTGGAGCAAGTATTATTTAACTTCAAATGAGAGAACAAGAAGTCATGGATAACAATAAATAATGTTAACTAAATATTGTTAATAATTTTGTATTATATTGTGAGTGTTTTAAATTAATATCATTTATCGTTGCAATAACATAGAAAAATAAAAATTAATAAAATGTTATTAATAATAGATGAAATTCTAGATATATAAATTGTAGCAGAAGAAAAGAAAATGAAAGAAACTAACGTGACAAAAATTATTTTTATTCTTAAACTTCTCAATGAAATTAAGTTAAGATATAAGTGTAAACCATACTATTTAAAAACAACTCTAAGTAAAGAAAACAAATCCATCTCATTCATTTTCTGGAATGTCATAGTACTTTATAAGGAAATTTTCTTTAAGTTTCTTTAAGTATTATGTTTATTGGAAATATACTTTAATTCAAATTACCAAATTTATACGTATAAGGTATAAAATAAAGTACAAAGTTAAATATACATTTAATTCAAGAATTTTGATTTGCATTTTATATGTAAAATATTTTTTATTTTAAATTTATTTCATAGATTTTTGTTTGAATGAATTAAATTATTTTATTATACAAAGCAAATTAAATAAAATATATTCCTCAAAAGGTTCCTAGATTTTTTCAAAGATTTAAAATATCATGAAAAAGGATAACTTAAAATCTATCTCGTGGATTTTTAAATACTGCATATCAAGAATTTTTAAACACCTAGTAATAAGGTTTTTTCTTGATTCACTTTTTTCACCTAGTAATAAGGACTTTAAAAGTCTGTTAGTGTATACCTTTTAATACACTGTAACATAATAAACAATAACTCGTTATGTAAAATAAATATTTGTCATTACAGCATATAAATTTGAAAATAGGTGCAATATTTAAAAGTTTTACAAGTTTAAACATTTAGTTTCTCTAAAGAAGGATGCAATATTATCCAAAAGGCATAATTATAAGATGATTTAAAGTTATTAAGAATAACTTTGTCATCTTATAATTTTAGTTATTAATATATATGTAATATATATTAATAACAAATAATATATTAATATCGATTTTATAGCATTTTATTATGTTCATCGTTTATTATTACATTATATATAGTTTAAGCTGCTTTGTTTCAACAAAATAAATAAAAACAAGTAAAATGTCGACGTAAGAATAAACAAGTATATTGGCATAGTAATCATATTTGTTTCAGAATGTACTAAATTCAAATATATCAAAGAATAAATATTTTGTATATTCTATCGAGACATCAATTTTGTCACACCAACCAACTAATGCATCAATCCATAATGCATTGCAATCAATTATGTGCACTGCTTATAAATTATTCTGTAATAATATTCATTGGCATATATACTACTATATAAAAATATTATTTAATGATAGGTTTCCATGAAAGAATAATCAAATATACATGTTGAATACTGAATATACAGTGAATTAATATAATTATATTAATTTCTATAATTAAGTAACATTATCAATATATAAATATTGATAATATTATATTATTTCCTCCTAATTTTATATATGAAAATTCTATGTTGTTGCAAGTCATTTGTAAATCTAAACTGAAGAAATTTCTCATTACAACTTCATAATATGCTCTCCAAATTATAAGCTACTATCATATACCAGGATTTGAAAGCTTCGTTAAAATTATAACATAACGCTATTTATAATTGCAATATGACAGTCGAAAAGTCTAGTTTATAAAAATCAGAAATAGAAATATTTTATCTTCATGAATTTTTATTATTAATTCCATATTGAATTATAATTATATTAATATAATATATCAGCTTAATTTTAAAAAAATGTTTTTAAATCTTTTAAATATTATTTCTTTATAAGTTCTACATGTATTTAATATGCAAATTCATGAAATAATTATAAATTCTCTAAAAAAATCTTGCAATTAATAATTATTTATTTATTTAAATAGTATTGTAAGAAGTTATGTATATGAGACACTGAATATATTTCTTCTGAAGCTAAGAATGGCCACAGGATTACAACAGATGACAGATATATTAATAGAACAAATATTAAATGACATCAAACCAGAACAAATTGTGACAAAAGTAAGAATTGTTTGATTCTAATTATTATTATTATTTATATTTATATTATTATTATTTATATTTATATTTAGCCATCTCCAGTCATATGAATTTCTAATAACTCTGATATTTGTATTGGAGTTTATGCTATCTACAAAATATATAATTTTATATCCTTTGTTAGTTAGTTTGATATCTAGCCTGCTTTGATAAATTGTATTATCTGTGATTATTGCTTTTTCTTAATATGATTTTGTGTCATTTCCTTAGAACTATATCAAAGTATATTTGTAATAAAAAGCAGTTTATGTTTATATTTTTTGGTAATTTTTGACAAATAAATGTGTGTATATTTGTAACCTTTTTGAGAAAGGAATTTGAAGCTAAATATATGATTATTTCATCACTGATTGAAACTTGTTTTATTGATGATTGTAAAGTCAACATTTGTAATCAGTTAAAGTCCAAAGTTTCTTTTAAAATGTGTTTCTTATAGTTTTTTGTGTTAATAGCCTGGTCTTAATTACAATCATAATTATTATCTTAAGCGATAGTCTATTATAGACAAACCAAGAATGTACTTTGGTTGTCTTAGATCATGATAATATTTTTCATAAAGTATCAGTCCCAGACTTGCAATTTTTATATATTGTCAATAATAATATATTTAATGTTATTTTCTTTATTGTATTGATTAAATAGTATATGATTTGACAGCCTGTGATTTATAATTGAATTATGTTGTTATGATGTTTATTTTTGGCAAAGAAGTATTTATAGCATTTGCAAATCAATTTAACCCATTTGCAAATTTATTTAAACCTTTTGCATGTACAGTCTATTCCGAAATGGTTTTCACCTATTGCGGTAATAGACCGGTAACCTATCGCGGAACAACCAATTAGAAGCGACGTTCGCTCACTAACGTCAAATAGTTTGTCCGGAGAGACGACTTTTGTTAAGAGCATAGACCCCCTGGCCACTTTAGTAATTACCCGTTTTATAAGAATTTTAATGGAAGGCCATGACAGAGTGGACACTTTCAAATTTCATAGCAACATTCAATGTCCAACCATGGAATTAAGAAATTCCTGACGCATGCTCAACGAACCAGAGTTCGTTAGTCTTGTTCGTTAGATACACGTGCAGATGAATTTCAGCGCCATTTTATAACTGGTTATTTCTGAGTTTAGCTGTTAGTTGTTATTTCGAATTAAATTGTTCATTCTATCATTACATCGTGAACAAAAGAAGATGCTTACTACGCAGTACGTGTGAAGACAATCGAAATAGATTTCTTCGCTTTCCAAAGAAACCCGAAAAGTAAGTTTTCCAAAAAGTTATACATTTGTTTAAGCGAGTCAGTACTTCTATTGTAAGTTTAGATTGTTTTAAGATTGGGCTTTAAAATAATCTAAAATATCACTAATCACTCTTCGGTGAAACTATAACTATTTTTTTATTTATTTCTTATAATTGAATAGAATAATGACATTACAGTAATATTCTATGATAGTGTCTCTAATTTGAGCATATGGTGATAATACTTCAAAATAGCATTTTAAAAATATGTATTTTTAAATATTTATTTGTTATCCATCTCCATATAAAATTAACATATGTATAATTAAGTGATTAGTAATCGCTTAATTATACATATTTTTTAAATTTAATTCCTCGCTATCAATCTTTAATTTTCTATTAAGCGTTAAGTCAAAAACAAAAGCTTTCATTAAAATTTTATAAATTCAAATAACCATAACTATTTGTTTTCTAAATAAGTTAATAACACAACAAATAAATCTTTACAAGCCCGTTAGTGCGTTTTATATACATCCTTCAAAGAGGGATTGTTTGGAATTTGATATTTGTCTATCAAAAAAATAATAAAATAGATTTATGGTTTTGTTTTCTGGTAAGAAATTTCGCAGAAAACGATGTAGTCCTTGCAAGAAAGCACTTAGTTTGTATTGCCGATCTGAAAGATCAGTGTCATCTATACATATATTCCGATAAGACCAATAGAAAAAACTCGTGCAATTACATTTCGTTGAAACCGCACTAGTGTATCATAGTATATGTCATCAGGGCCGTGCGGTGCTATGAGGCAGAGAGGGGGCAGCATAAGCAGCGAAATCAAAATACAATTTGAACCATTCAATAATTAAAAATATTTACGCAACACCTTTCTATATTGATCTATGTTGATAGTTCGGATTTGAGCTTACAGTTATTGACAATATTTGATTTTAATGTTAGTTTGTATCGAGAAGTGGCGAGTAGCTGCATTGTGTTTAAATCAGTAAATCAAAATAAAACAAAATCTGAACTAACTAATAGAACTTTAAAATAAAATTAAAGATGCAGGAGCGCTTTCGGGCTGGACTGCCCCTCTTCAGCTGCACAGAGAAGTGAGCGTTAGCTTAGAACCTAACAGAGAATGGGACATCTATAAAACAAGTGCAAATTGTAATTTAAACCCCGATTGTCAGAGGAACGATAAAAACAAACAGGTTGTGCATGTGGGATAAAACGTTAAGCAAAAAGGGGGCGGAAATAGGGCGATAAAAATGTTAGGCAAAAAGGGAGCGGAAATAGGGCGATAACAGATACAAAATTTACGTTTTTATACTTACTGTAAATACTATAGTCACGTTGATTAAACAGGTACTCCCAAGCACTGGGTATAGAGTCTTTATCCCGAGAATACAGAAAGATAAGAAAAAACATTTAAGGGGGCGGCATTTCGAAGACTTGCCTCATACTGAGAAAATCTACCGCACGGCCCTGTATGTCATATAGTATATGACATCACTACGAAGCGAAAGTTACTACCTATTATGCCAACATATTGTTCTGATTTTCATTTTAGTTAAGAACGTTGGGGGCCACAAAAAATCACATCGAATGCCACATGCGGCCCGCGGGCCGCCAGTTAACACCCCTGGTTTAGAAAATGCATTTTGTAGTCTTCGTAGAAGAGATTGATTTAGAGAGAATTCAAACCCTTTTCATTTTCATAGTGTAATCAAATCATAAATGATTTAAAAGAAGTTCGAGTTCAAACTGTGAAGACGACGAGTCTAGAACTTTTCAATCGTAGTCCCAATACAATGCTTCGAGTGAGCTTCGAAGTTAATGATAATCCAATTAGCTCCAGCCATATAAAAGAATTTTTACCAAATTTTAATGAAGATAGAAATGTATATGATGAAAATGTATTAGCTTATGTATCTGGTTTCGTCGCTAATACCATTCTAAAAAATTGTAATTGTGAAAAATGCAAAAATTCGCTATTAGAACTAAAAGATGTAGATATGAAAAAATTACTTTTATAGTTTAAAGAATTTAGGGAAACAGATTATGAGCTTAAATGGATACAATGAAAATATTATCGGATATTTTTTATTTAGGCTGTGATTCGATATTCGTTGGTTCTCTCACAGTTAGCACTATGTCGGTTCGATATTACCCGGTTTCCTCACTTTTGTGGTTCTTTATTCCAACTGACGTCAAGATTGGATCGCACGGAGTTCGCACGATCTAAACTATCTCACGAGTAGGGTTGACTCTTAACCGCATGCGCAGTGGGGCGAAGTTCAATCTTCAATGCCGCTCAGTTTAATAGTTTAGTTACAAAGACAGATCAAAAATTGTTAATATACCAAAAGCATAACAAATATATAATAAAAAACAATCATGAATAAACATTACTAAACCATGACAATAAACTTATAATTACAACATGTATTTTATATTCTTGGAAGAATTTTTACCTGTGTGAAGTTGGCCCCCATTTTTGAATTTTTAAATTTTTTCTTTTGCATTCGTTTGCACCCCAGATTAAGGCGTCAAAAATAAACTGAAGAAAAGTAGCTGAAAGGAAAATTTTCAAATATCGGGCGTAGAAAAGACCTGAACTCAGGCAGAACTGTGGAATTTGCAGAGTCGCTAACCGTTAGGCTTAGTTATAATTAATAGTATTGCACTCGTTCAAATTCGTGACTTTGCAAATAATAATAATTTTTAAATATCATTTGCAACTGCCTAAAATCATAAACCCGAATTTTTTAGAAATGAACTTATATGCAGTGATCACTAAGTTTATACAGTTTTAATTAATGTTATTTTCAGACTTATATTATTATTATTATTCAAAATATTTTTAGTTTTTAGTATATTTAAAAAAAAAAAACTAACAACTCTGCTATCAATTACTTTTCCTCTAGCATCAATATTGAACTTAAACATTGTATTGACACTTTCATAATTATTTTTCAATAAATATAAGATTTATAAATTTAATGTATTTTAAAAATAATCTTTAATATTTCTAATTGTTTTAAAAAATAAATTATTATAATATTATAATGATTAAAGTCATCAATCAATTTCAATAAAATTTACTGTAACTTAATATGCAGTACTTACGACAGTTACAGTTTTTAACATAATTAAAGATTTATTTTGTTTGTAATGTAATTTTATTCATTATGCAGCTTTCTTGAAAGCATTTTTTGAATATTTTAATATTTTTTATTATGAACTATAGCGGATATAACTGTATGGAGAATTAATCCGCTCGTTGGCCTCGGTAGTCTAGCGGTATGACATTGGAACGTTGCCCCAAAGGTCCCCGGTTCGATCCCGGGCCAAGGTGGATTTTTCTTCAGATAATTTAGTTAAAAAAATTCTAGTTTAATTAATAATTAATAGATGGCGCCACTCATTGATTTAATAAAATAATAAATATTCTCATTATGAGATAGCGATAAAAATTAGTTTAAATTAATTCAAATCATTAAAATCCGTTATAGAATCAAGGGATTAATTAAGGCAGATTATCAGGATTATTTGGATTAAAGTTCCCTTGAAGTTTGGTTTAGTAATTAATAGGTTTATGAACTATAGGCAAATTAAATGGCAAATATCCTTAATATCTCCATTCTACTTTGATCATTATTCATCTGTGATATCATAAAGTTGTACCAAGAAGAGATAAGCTGGAGCTATCTTTATAGTTCAAGATTGTTTCTTCCTGTCTTCTAGTTATAGCTGTTTTTCATTATTTATTCCGAGATTTTACTTTTAATTTAAAATAAAAAAATATATCATCTAAACAGTATTGGAAAAAATTTTTAAAAAACTAAAATTATAGAACCAGTTCATTCTAATGGAGATTGGAAATAAATTTTTTTCATTTAAGTAATAAATTCAGTTTTTGATTAGATTTATTCAAACATTCAAAGATTAGCAGTAAATAGTGAAGCAGTGTTAGTGGAGAGAATTTTCAAAACAATTCTTTTTATTAAATAATCAAAGAAAATTAAGGCAATTTTCTATTAAAATTATTAGAAACATTTAAAATTTTTTTATTTATCATTCAGAAGGATTTATGATTTTTCAGTAACATTCACTAAACTATATTATAAATTAGATATTAAAAAAATACACATTAAAAGTTAATTGTGCATAATTCATAAATAATTTTATATAAAGAACTATATTTTCAGATGGGCTACAACATGGATAGATTATTGATTTGTACCATTGATCCATTTGGAAAAGTGAATTTATTTTCAAGATAATTATGTTTGTTTTTTTGTCTCTTTAATTATGTAACTTGAGTGATCATTACATATTAATATATAATATGGGGTAATTCATGAAGAATAATCTTTTATCTTACTTTTCAAAGGAAAATGTGGCTTAAACTTTTCAAGTTCATATGGCTGCCTGTCTGTAATCTGTATTATCTTCATTAATTAATTACTTATGAACTAGTTAGTACATTTTTATTAGATTTGTTAGGGATGCTCTACTATTATATCTGACATTGCTGCTGTATTTTTTAATATTTCAGGTTTAATCGTTTAAAAATGGTGTGTATTCAAATTTCTGAGATACACTTTTAATTTATCTTGAATTAATTAACAATGTTAAAATTTTATCAGAAAGGATAAGTCATTGAAGTTATTTGATAAAGATGATTTCAATGATTTTTAATCCTTCAATCATTGATTTGATCTTTTATGGCACATAACTAATCATTTATCTTCAAACATAAAAAATAGTGAATATAAAATTCATAGATTTCTAATAACTTCTGAACTATTATATATACTATTTCCTCAATTGACAAAGATGATTGGGATCTTGTAAACTGTTTGTCAAAAATTTAAACCAAAAATTCATACCCCATTAATTCCAATATAAAAATTTTAAATCAATTGTTGGATATTAGAAAATTTTCATCATTTTACCTATTGATGATAAAACATTCCAAGTCTGTTAGATGGCTGCATGGTGTAAATTTTTCATCCTTGGAGGATCTGGGTCTCACGCCTCCAATTTTTCAGGTTGTTTTTGCCTATTGCACCCTATCCTTCAACTTTCAGTTAACCCCCCCACCATGGATGTTGGCCAGCCTGTGACAGACTCTAAAAGTGGCTGCTGCCAGGTATAGAATATCCCAAATATGATATGGTGGCTTAATTAACATAACCTAAGCTAAAACGTTCCAATTTTTTATATAAATACAATCCTCATTTACTATTGTTTCTCTAAGTACCTCATTTAATGTTATTTTCCTGTTACATCAACAGAAAAACTAAATTAATAAAAATTTTAGGGCTTTATTTCATTTTATTGCCTTATTTCCTTACATTTCTCATCATAATAAAGAGAAAATCAAATGGAAAATTATAATTATAGAAAATAAGATAACAACATATTCCTCAAGCAGATGTCACAATATTTAGGGACATAAGAAGCCTTTTTTATTATACTGTAGATTGTACTAGTTGGCATAAGTCAAAAAATTTAAAGGTACTTGAAAATATTGGCATATATTTTATATGAGAACTAACTGAAGTATATAATATTATGTATGAACAATATATTAAGCTACACAGCAATATATTTTTTCATAAAGTATCAGCACACAGGATATTTGACCTCATTAATTTGGTGCAAATGCTTTAGGTTTCCATTTAGAGGACCCAGGATTGAATATATAACTTGCATCTTTGAAAATTTATATGTTAGATCAGTGGAATTTTTGGTTTCAGTTAGTTTCCTGAAAATTGCAATATTAACTCTGACATTAAACGAGGACCACTGTATTATGATCATTAATAAATGCTTATTGATTCTGTTGCTTTTAATAGCTAAATTATAATTTTAAATATCTGAAGTATAATTGATTAGATAGTTCTTACAAAACTATTTAGTCTATTATAACCTGTAATTTTATGGGAACATGCCATTAAATATTGAATCTTTCTCTACAGAATTTGTTTTTTAGGAATAAATTATGGATGTTACCTTTAATATATCCATTAAGATGTTTTGAGAAAGTTCTTGCTAATTGAAATGTCTACTAACACTGTATTTGAACTGTTTGTTAAATTACTTCCTTTTTTTTTTCATAATTAATATGATGAATTATCTCATACTGTTTTGTTTATTTCTTTTAAATTTATTTTTTTTTAAATGCTTAATTTTAAAAAAATGTTTTTAAATCTTTTAAATATTATTTCTTTATAAGTTCTACATGTATTTAATATGCAAATTCATGAAATAATTATAAATTCTCTAAAAAAATCTTGCAATTAATAATTATTTATTTATTTAAATAGTATTGTAAGAAGTTATGTATATGAGACACTGAATATATTTCTTCTGAAGCTAAGAATGGCCACAGGATTACAACAGATGACAGATATATTAATAGAACAAATATTAAATGACATCAAACCAGAACAAATTGTGACAAAAGTAAGAATTGTTTGATTCTAATTATTATTATTATTTATATTTATATTATTATTATTTATATTTATATTTAGCCATCTCCAGTCATATGAATTTCTAATAACTCTGATATTTGTATTGGAGTTTATGCTATCTACAAAATATATAATTTTATATCCTTTGTTAGTTAGTTTGATATCTAGCCTGCTTTGATAAATTGTATTATCTGTGATTATTGCTTTTTCTTAATATGATTTTGTGTCATTTCCTTAGAACTATATCAAAGTATATTTGTAATAAAAAGCAGTTTATGTTTATATTTTTTGGTAATTTTTGACAAATAAATGTGTGTATATTTGTAACCTTTTTGAGAAAGGAATTTGAAGCTAAATATATGATTATTTCATCACTGATTGAAACTTGTTTTATTGATGATTGTAAAGTCAACATTTGTAATCAGTTAAAGTCCAAAGTTTCTTTTAAAATGTGTTTCTTATAGTTTTTTGTGTTAATAGCCTGGTCTTAATTACAATCATAATTATTATCTTAAGCGATAGTCTATTATAGACAAACCAAGAATGTACTTTGGTTGTCTTAGATCATGATAATATTTTTCATAAAGTATCAGTCCCAGACTTGCAATTTTTATATATTGTCAATAATAATATATTTAATGTTATTTTCTTTATTGTATTGATTAAATAGTATATGATTTGACAGCCTGTGATTTATAATTGAATTATGTTGTTATGATGTATATTTTTGGCAAAGAAGTATTTATAGCATTTGCAAATCAATTTAACCCATTTGCAAATTTATTTAAACCTTTTGCATGTACAGTCTATTCCGAAATGGTTTTCACCTATTGCGGTAATAGACCGGTAACCTATCGAAGATGGATTGTAATTACTGGAATTCCATGTGATGAGCATTGAATTTTAGAAAGGATTAATTCATTTTCTGAAGAAATAGGTAAAGCGAGTTTTGTGAGGGACAGCTTAATTACGTAATTTTCATGACATGATTAATTCATTTTGAAGGTTTAAAACTAAGAAATATAGAAAATATAAATTTATTATTTATCTCAAATAAATATCAAATATTTTTACGATATATTTA